>NDFZ01005347.1:561680-580320 GCA_002192655.3 Mamestra configurata | reverse complement strand
GCAGCGTTGACAGCGCCCCCGCCGCGCCCAACAACTTGGGCGCCAGCCGCCGGAAGTGGGGGCGGTTGGCAACCCTAGCTAAGGCACAGCTCATTTCGCTTTTTAACTCCTTATGTATAAAGAAGGTGAACACCAAGGAAGGAGTTCTGTAAAGGGTTGACATATGGGAAGTAGGTACAGACGCCTGCACATTAAGCTACCCGAAACTGTCGAATTTTTTCAATCAACCTTGAACCTAATGCTTTTACAATGAAGTTGAAAATCTATTAAAGAAATTTTACAGATTGTATTAGCTTGATGTGCTGGCGTCTGACCTACTGGTTTTCATGGGGTCGTCATTTTTGCTGATAAGATATCCTATCGGGCTAATAGGAATTGTACCTATATTTTGGTATAAGGCAATTTCCAAAATAATGTAACTATATAACCTAAAAGGCCTGGAAAGCCTGGGGCGCTACTATGAAGTTTTAAAACGATCATGATCCCGCTCTGAGAGGCCTTTTACATCATCGGAATTGAATGGCATTAGAACCTGGACTCGTCAAAGCAACCTCTTTTAAAACCTTTCGGATTTTGGAAATACCTATCTACAGAAAACGTCACATGTAAAATCCCAATATGAAATACAAACGTGACCGTTTGGGTTTTGCGTGTTTCAAAATCGATTGCATGATTTTGCTGCGAACGTGTGGGCAGGTACCTACCTATATTATAATGAAGAGTTTTGTGTGTTTTGTTTTGTAAGAGACGTGATGTGATGTGCAATCTGAAACCAACTACTTTAGGAATGCTAGGCTAGGATAGGACTGAACCACATCTTTAATTTCTCTAATTACAGGACATACTTACAGAACAGAACAGAATACTCTTTATTATGTACACCATATAAGTTACAGAAAAGATAGATGAAGAAAAACATAACATAGGGTGACACAATGAGCGGCCTTATCGCTAAACGCGATCTTTACTTATACATAGATAAATAGGTATGATACCTATTGGTAGATATTTTGTCTAAAATGATTGGGCTAAAATAGAAATCTGCATAAACCTAACATAATATTGACATGAATAGGTATAGGGGCAAGTCTGTTTTGGCAAACAAACATTTTGATTTTTCTGCTGTTGTTACATATGATTGTATTTAATTATGCTAGGAACTTAAGGATTTTTATGGATAGGAACATTTGTATTTAGTCAATTAATTAAGTCAATCTCAATGCCAATCTATGCATGGAAGTTGGAACAAGTGTTGTTCAGAATGAACACATAGTGCATTTGTTCCTCAGGCCAACAATATTCTTTAAATCAATGTGACGCGGGAGTGAAAAGAAAAAAGAGTGTTTTTTTTTTTGTGAATTTAGTGGTGAAAAATGAACTAAATATGGTCACAACCACTATTAAATAAAAATGACAGTGAAAATTCTTTAATCATTGATGAATAAATTACATTACACATACATTCGTTGTTATAATATTTTATTTACTATGTGATACCTACTTGTTTAAAATAATATCATTTACCAAACTTTCAACAAAGGTCTGCCAAATTAGCTACCAACAGTAGCCGAAACGTCAAGTTTGTCGTTCAAACATGCACTCCAAGCACCTCAGGATATATTGCCCCTTGTCGCTACGTCTCTGAGGCGCTAGCAACCGTTTATGGGGGCCCAATTATTGAGTGTAAGTCACACCCTGCCATTTTATCTATCTACTGCAATAACCTTGGTTGATCAATTTGATCATAGACTATCCGTAGTTGTAGGAAAACAATCCACTTTGGTCAGACAGACCCATAGTCCAACTTCTTTGTTTCCATATCTTTGAAGTGTCCTGCACCAACCAGGGATCGTCCTTTGGTATACTTTCTTAGTGTAAACAGGGATATCGACGGTTGGTGTCCCATTCCATTAGAAGTATCTAATGGAGCCTCTGCGAGTTAGCTTCGGCCTCTCGTACACTTACCCGGAAACCCAAATTAAAATAATTTCAGAACATTGGTAACTGATTTTTACAATAGGAGTATAGTCTTCACCATCGTCGATTATTATTTGTGTCAAGGTATAAAGCACGGCGGGCGCTTTATAACATCTTTGTGCCTTGCCACCCCTAAAAACCAAACCAATCTTAGAATTACGGTCAAGAGCCCCACCAGTATCTTACTGGATGCAGAAATGGAACACATCCTTCTCCCGAGTTCTGTTACTCTTGCAAATCTACACTCAGCCCCCCCCGATTAAGGCATGAAATAGGTGGAAGCTCTTTTCCTTGTCATTTATCACTCCATCCGGTTAGACTAGCTATAAAGACAAGCTGGGTCGAGGAACAGGAAGGAGATCGGGTCCGTGGGGTCGCTACTGCTCATCAGTTCGCCATGAAACTGCTTTTAGTCCGGCTCTTTACGCTTGGCATGTTGCGGGCTTGCGGCAAAGTAAAATCTACCTGCATTGACCTGGGGTTCACTAGGGCACGTTTTTAGCCCAGCGTGCGACGGGACGGTGTAATGGGAACTGTTAGACGTACCTAGATTTATTTATTTTGGAGAGTACAACATCTCAAAATATTATTTACTTAACAAAAAACAATTCATTGACAACAAAACATGTTTTTATTTATTTTTCCTGGGGCCGATATTTTTTATAGTGCAATTTAATGCTACGATCTCAATAGAGGTGCAATCATTTGCTTCTGGGCAGCACTTGGTCCAGATACTGGCAAATGTCCTTAAACCTTAACCTAATTTCTGAAGTTTAGGTATTGTAGTTCAGAAGGTTTCCGGAACCATATTCTCCTCCTGATCGATTTCATCCAAGGCGGCAAATCCCAACGTAGATTACCCATCGGCGGCGGACGTGCTCAAATGTGTGTTAACACAGATGCACTTGTTTTTCCGTCACTCTCATAGTCCGATGGGACGGCAATCCGACACGACCGGAAAGAAAACTGGCACAGGTCCAATGGCTTCACGTGTTTTACGAGGCACGGGGATGTTGGTGGTGGAGGGAAAGGTATCTAGGTAGGTAATGAACCCTTGAACCTATGTTATCCAAAACACGAAAAAAGTTTTCCTTAGCTGATTTCTTCCTACATTTCGATCCTTTAGGGCGTTAGTTATACTTACTAATGGAAGTCCAAAGTTAGCTAATTAACCTCGATAACTTACCCTCATTAGAAGGCTTATGAAAGAGTTTTTGAATGTCCACTGGACTTACTCATATACTTCTCATCACTGCTAATCTTAATAAGCATCTATTACCTATAACCACAATAGATGATAAAGTAAAGCAGGAACAGTTCCTGACCTATTCAATTATGCAACTACCTTGAACTTTTAATTGTTTCTCTATACAAATAACTGCGTAGGATTCTTGGCAAAAAGATGGCATTTTTTATTTATTCGTAAAGAGAAGATCTTTGTGACTGATCCTCATTAATGGTGCAATGCAAAAGAAACAATTTTGGGCGTTATTCGTCGAAAAAAGGGGAACTTTGAACTTAACTCCACAACGTTAAAGTGTTCTTTACCTTCCTACGAAGCAAGCAAGACTTTCTTACGAAGAATCCTGAATTTGTCTTTTCGGATGCTTTCCACTTGATTGTCTTTTTTTTGTGGAAAAAAATAATGCTTAGCTTTCTACTTTGTCAATCAAAGGTAATTATTTCAGCATAACAATCATCTGTGTAGAATTAAAAGCTACTTCACACTGTGATCACAGTCACATTTAAAATTGTTGTGGATTAGGTACGCATCGCATTGACCGATCTCTGGTTTGGATTGTGTCAATTTCTATAAATTATATTGATTTCAGAGAAGAGAGTATTCTGATTACGATTTATCTCATATTATATCCAGTCCTCTAAATACTCCTGCCATAAACCACTTCTAAGCTATAATCACCATAAATCGGCATCATAATTCTCAAACTACGCATTGTCTGAGCTACAGTTACTAATACCGATACAATGGCTGAAGGTATTGCTATCCTCCTTATTACTTACCGCCAGCTTATAAATCCAACTTGTTGGAAATATATCGCCGTGGCTACTTTCTTTCTTACATTTGATAAACGGCTGCGGATAACAAAAACGAGAGCACCGCAACAATTACCTCGTGAAAGGCGCCTCGCAATCATAGTTTGGAAAGTAGTTTACTTGCTGACCTTACGAATTCACGAGTATCACACAATAAAACCGAGTGCGGTGAAAATGATGCCAATCAGCCGTAACCACCTACTTTGATGATTTTGATTGTGTCAAGACTTCAAGAGTCAGTTGTTTTGGTTTAGATAACATTTTATGCACCATTTTGTTTCCAATGAATTTAATTCAAAATTGTTTTTGTGCTTGTTGTTCTGTCGTATTGTTGTTTTTCACTGGTTTGAAAATAACAGCTAAAGTGGCTTTATCAAAGCGCCAGTTCACAGAGTTAACAGGAGAAACCGATTATTATGGCGTTCTTTGATATTATCACTGCATAGAGACCTTAGAAATTAAATTGTCTTGCCTTCAAGATGTTCATTGACCTTACGTTGGTGCAGCCTCTCTGAACATAATAGCTCTGAGGGCTTTGAACGGCAATTGTTATGCAAAAAGGAAAGGCATTTCAGTAGATAAGGTAAATGAATGTGAAATTGAAAACGCTTTGGGTCCCTACTGTAGAACAGTTTCGTAGACGACATAATGGAAACTACTACGATTAGATACCTTAAAGATGGTTGTAAACTCATAAATAATTAGCTAGCATAAATACCAGTCAATTTCGAAGGGACAGAAATGCAATGTGCTGAGAATACAACTGCACGAAGAACAGCCTAGAATACATATATTATTTATTTTTCCCCTGCTGGTTTTATTTTGTACCTATTAGTAGGATACCTAGTAGTGTTATTTTGGGTGCATTGTCCACACATATAAAACAATTGATAAATATATACAACATATTATTATATTTGAAAAAAGTAACTATGGTGTTTTTGCGAATGGACAACTAGAGTCACTGTAATATTTTATTTTTTAAACTGTAAAATTGACGTTCAAAAGTGTGCCTTTAAATGGTCTAGTTGAAATAAATGAATGAAAGACTTTGACTTTGAAAAGAATATAATAGAATACTCTTTATTAGGTATGTACACCATATAGATATGTTACAGAAAGTATAGATGAAGAAAACATTGTCTCTGTCTCCTGTCTATCATAACAACTATTAACGATCTACAAATGATAACGAGGACCAACAGTTGTTATAGTCATATCAGCCAAGAGCTCCTTAACGATAGTTTCAAGTATTTCACTACACCATCATAGACTGGTCAACTACGGGCTTAGTTTTTTGAAATAGATTCCAACTAACTGAAGATTGATTAATTCAATCTTCGCTGATTATTTTATAAAAACTAAGACTAAGACTATTTATATCTACTAAAGCAAACTATTAACATATACAAATATACAAAAACAAAATAAACTTATTTTGTTAGTTGGATCTATTGATCTTGGATTGTTCCTCATATTTGATTTTGCTTATTTATCGAACTTAATATTGAAGCTAGGCTGTACACCGGTTTCATGTTGACCACTATCACTATCTTGCTTAATTTGGCGTGCAGCATTAGGCAACGCGTCATTGTCTCAACTCCATTGTCCGGTACTCGCCATCCGACATTGAACTTCAACCGCCAACTGGACCACTAATCGCTGCCATGGTCAATTACGACACCTATTCCTCACTAATAGGGTCACGGAGCCGTCTTTCAGGCGAATATGTAGTGATTTCTAGATTTTATAAATTTTCAATTGGAACCTTGACATTATTCGGTTATTTAATAGAGATTATTGCTGTTGTATCTACAATGTTACGGATATTTATTTCTGTAGGCGTTATCTTGTCTTGATTTTGATCAGAGTTGATAACCTGATTTCAGGTTTCCATTTTTTCTGTCCATTGTGTCTCAATACTTTCCATGATATAAGAATTGTAACCATCTGCAACTGACCTCAGAATTTCAAATCCAGATGGTTGTCTCACATTAAAATTCTGGCTGTGATTTTGCTCTATTTAAAATCAATCGCAGCACTGTATTCAATACAAACATTATCTAACTTCCTACCCAGTAGCACAGATCACCGTATAAGTGGGAGTGTCCACATGGCACACGGACAACCTTAGCCTCATAAGTGGTTATTATGTCACGATATATTGTTAGCCAACTAGCGATAAACAACACGCGGTGTCAGTTTCGTCACAACATTACATGAGTGGGTCACCGGAGGGAAAGTAAGTATCACTGCACATCCATCAGTCGGTAACGTGCAGTCGTCTGCTATTCGTAGGTAGATAGTTACAGGTTTGACTGACATCCCTGTTTGGCAAATGACACAGATCTGCTGAATTAGTCGGATGCTCAATAAGGCTAGTGGGTTTCCCAGTACGGAACTTTGTTAAAACCAAATTCATATCCATTTTGGTAGCATTGTGAAAACCGACATACAGATTTGGTAGATATCAGCTCAAATCTCTTAGACTGACCAACCAAAAATAAAACGATCTAGGCCTTGATTTCTTTTTGAAATCAAATGTAAGGCATTATTAATTGAGTCAGTGACGCATTCAAATACATTTGTCTGAAGTAACGATTTCCTAATGTACCTACAACAAATTACCCGTCATCGCCAGTCGTGAGATCAGCGAAAGTTTAAGTGCGTCTGAAATTAAAATGGAATAAAAAAGGATAATAACGTACCGGAACACGGCTGTTAAAAGATTGTGAAAGCAACATTGACATTAGTCGCCAATCAACATTGGGCATTGCGCAACCATGGCGTGCTCGAACCCGCGAAAGTAAACCGCGCTGCCAACATTAAAATGGTAAACAAAACTTATGTAAGTGCATTTCCGACGGAACCATCAGATACCAGTTTTGTTATTATGTAATATGCATAAAAGTCAACACCAATTTACATGAACCTTTACGAAGTTTAGCACGATTACCTACTTCCGACTGCAGCCAAC
Source organism: Mamestra configurata (assembly GCA_002192655.3). Lineage (NCBI taxonomy): Eukaryota > Metazoa > Arthropoda > Insecta > Lepidoptera > Noctuidae > Mamestra > Mamestra configurata. Next base: position 573,311 of record NDFZ01005347.1, on the reverse strand, counting down.
ATGCAATAATGACTGATGACTCGTAGATGAAAAGTAATACGTAGGGTTATATAACTGACGATGTGCCAGCAAGGAACGTTAGATGGGTAGGTAGGTTCTCTCGTCAATCTTCGTCAACATTAAACGAGTTCATCCGTGTCCCGTCGATCTAGGGTCACTTGCATTGCACAACATCTAAAAATTTATAAGACAAGTTATATGGAAAATCCGACTATTCGCTGGTCATTGAGTATTTATGAAAAATTTGGAATAGGTAAATTATGACACCTTTGAAATATGGAAAGTAAAGACCGTTATCTTAATGTTTTCAGGTGTCATCAGGGAACAGAACTCAGCGGTTCCTGTTTGATGCCATATTCGGGCTGGAGGTGCCGATCCTGGAAGAGCAGAGCGTTGAAGATGACGATGAGGACAATCAGATCAAGGAGTGCTCTTGTGGTATGTCGAAAGACCTTTAACCTGTACATATACTTAGCACAAATCCTTAGTTTCACTGTTGGATTAGAAAATATTGTTCAAAACTATTTGGTTAGACATTTTATGTAACTTAATCATCATTATAATCTTCATCATCAAACTTTTAAAATATTTGAAAGTTACGTCAGATTCATATCAATCGTAATCATACGGAATCTATTTTAGGATTCAGAACGTATAACATCTCAGAAAGTTCTACTAAAACATGATCTAAATTTGAGAGAAACTTCATCATAATAATATAACAAGTCAACCTGTGTTCTTGTGTTTATGCGTGTACCTACACCCAATGTTAAGCAGGTATAATTAGTTAGAATAATTCAGCACTCTAGTTAGAAGTTGCAGTATACAGTTTTCCAATCTTAGTCTTAGTAGTTAGCACTGCAAAACCTATTAGCCACTATAAGGGCCCGAGCTGACGACCGAACAAAGCTGGTTGGTTTTAATGAGCCAACAAAATTATTTTAAATCATCGCTTTAGTCCAGTCAATGATTCCAAAATGAGTCCTATAAACATCTCACCGTGAGAACTTAAGTGCAGTGAGCTTGAAGTGAACTGTCATTCCACCTTGTTCGGACAGATGGACAGCTCACTTTTTGTTCACTTTACCTACATTTTCATGGCTACAGAATAGTACTACTGTTCTTTATCCAAAATTTGGTTCGTTAGCTTGTGCCCTTACAATTTCAAGCAACTCTAATGATCTTCATCCACGTTCACATTTTAGAGTGCGGCAGGGCAAACCCACTCCCTAGAAAGATGGGTAAGTTGTATCTGTGTATGGCACGTGATTTGTATGTATGTACCTTTATGTTAACCAGTAGAAGTTGCACCTCTGTATCTACCCTGTAGTTTTCGCATTGGCGATCATTGTACTTACTTCTTTCATCATACAAAATCTGACGCCCTTTTATGAATTCGACTATATTTCAGTTTCTACATTACACACATCATAACTTAAAATACATTTCGAAAAAATATAGTTTTTGCCAAAGATCGTCGATGTGTATTGTATTTATTTATACTTAGATTTATCCCGTAGTTAGTCCAAATAACAACCCTAGTCATGTTACTTTTAGAAAGTACCTATGTGTTGTATACCGTATAATAACTCCTCCTGGACGTCGATAACTATTTGGTTTACTTCTGTATTTGTTTAATTGTAACCTATACTTTAATATTTAATTGTATGTTTGTGTGATAATTTGATCTTCTTCCTATTAACCACCCTAAAGACATTTTAAGATACAGGTCATAATTGTAATGAGTATTTGAATATTTATTTAACAACTACTTAATTTACTTTGTTACTGTTGGTAGGGACTAAAACATCATATGCTGCATTTAGTTAAGTCAAAATGTGAAACAACTTGAGCATTACCTAATTAGTTATTAATTACTATGTTGGTGACTGCAATTTAGTCCAGGCATGCCATCGCACATTTTGAAGAGTAAAAGTGTCAAGTCGTTAACAAGTATTTGAAAATGTGCTTCATTAACATTGACTAAAGTTACATAGTTCATTTTAACGATAAAACATTTATCTTTGTATCCGACGGAGAAGAAATCTAGTTCGATAAGAAATCTTTTGAAATGTTTGCAAACAATCAACTGTATCAGATACTACATTTTAGACTAAACTGCTATTTAATGATAATGAATTGGCAAAGCCGACAAAGGTACAACAGATTCCATTTATTTAGAATTAGAAAACAGAGCTCCATCTGCTCTTACAACCAATCTAACAGTTTATATGAATCCTCTAGTTGTAAAACATGTGATTGGAAAAATGTGTGATTTAATGTTGTAAGAAATATTTGTGTTAAAACTTACATAACAAAAAAGGCATCGTTTATAAATACATTACATAAGACGCTGCTATGAGCTCAAATAGCTTCCTTCCTGTAGATACAGCAGCAAAGATAAATACAGTTCATGAAGAGCCATTAGTGTTTACACTTAAACAGCTGTTCTGTGCAGAGCGCAAGTAGTGGTAGCTCTGAGCGTTGAACCGCCGTTCATCACAGTGAAAGTGTAATGGACTCGATCTGCGCTCGCGCCGGATCGCGACTCGCTATTAACTACTATAACTTGTTATTTATACTCTATTATTTCCCGTTCCTGTCAACGTACAGGCGGGAGCAGAATTGCTTTTAAAGACAAATTGCTGAATGTTTGAATTGGAATGTAGCAGGTCGCAGACCTCTTTGGCTAAGAACCGAGGTGCTGCATTCCAGTTCACAATCTTTAAGGGGAATTTTAACTCTTTGCGACCGTTTACATCGATTATTACTTCAATCAGAACATTTATTGTCTAGTTCGAATATCTGCCATAGTTATGATACTCTTCCGAAGTAAGTCAGCTCTTCAAACGAAAACGTATCTTTCACCACGAATGATTTTAGTTTCTATTAGGTAATTTCTTTCTTAAATCTCAGAACATATGTAAGACTAATCGATAGATAATCCGTAGTCGTAAATTATAGTTAAGTATCGCTTCTTGTAATTAACTTAATTGCAGCACGTAGCATTAACTTCACGCTTGTCTCAATTCATACTCGATTACATTGACCTGCCATATTGAAGCACTAATGATTTACGAACCTGATCGATGGATTGGTTGATAACTATGGTTCTGTATATTGTTGTAAATTATGGTCCCTTGTAAAGTTGTATAATTTTATTTCTAAGAGGTGGTACATAATTTAAGTTACTTCTTAATAAGACTGAAATTTCCATTCTCAATTTGTAAAAAATTATTGGGTACAACAAACGATACACTACTGAAAAGCTTCCCTACTTTTTACCATTTTTATTTATCTTGAGCCCAAATAAATGGTGATTCCGTAGTTATAAAGTTTAACTTCACTTCGGCTAAGCAAAACAAAAGAAAAACAATATTCATGGACTAAAGAAAACAAATACAAACCATCCACAAATTCGACATAAAAAGATAAACAAGGCAGTCGGCAATGATACAGCCACAGTTAACAGGAAATCTGTAGCAAGTACTAGTAATGACGTTGGTTCAACAAACTGCGTTCACTTTCTAGAGTGCGGCGGGTCGAATCAGGAGAACCGCATCGTCGGCGGGATGCCGGCTGGCGCCAACCGGTACCCTTGGATGGCGAGGATCGTGTACGATGGACAGTTCCACTGTGGAGCCTCACTCCTCACCAAGGAGTATGTGCTCACAGCTGCTCATTGTGTCAGGAAGTAAGTAAATCATTTTGTTTATACTAAAATTATCCCTGTCAAGAGACGATGTAAGCTCGCCAGGCTGGCGTTGATTCTTTCGGACTCGTTTTTTTTTTCTGGAGATGGTTGCCATAATGTTTTTAGTTTTATAATTCAGCCTATACTGCCCCACCGCTGAGCAAGGGCTTACCTCTTCCAGCTGTTCATTTCCCGACTGTCACTTCGAACCAGCCCTAGATTTTTGAACATCAAAATAAACGGTATATAATATTGTTGATTTTTAAAATAGGAGACAAGAGATCTTATGATTTGATTGAAACACAAGAAATATAGGTTCAAAAACAGCTGCATTCCAAGAAAAGAATGAAGTTCACAGAAAGGAGCCTTCTCTTGGAGGAACTTCCTGTAAAGTAGTTTTTTGTATATTGACATAGCTATTTTCTTTTACAACGAAGTATGCGGCCTACACTATGTTTACTACAGACTTGGTGAGGTCTGCTTCCAGTTTAACCAGGAAGCAAGCAGATATGCAATCGAAATGATAGGTTCGTTGCAGTCAATTACTGTTTAGAAATCGAAACGTTCAAGTTATATGTTTCTTGAAGGGAGAAATTTTGTTGTTCTATCGTTCTATGTTTCGGGATTGATCTTAGCGATTAGAGTTTCGCATTTTTGAGTGCCTTTAGACCGCAAAAATGTATATTCTCAAGTTTCTTATTTCTTTTCTTTTCTGATTAGGTAAGATTGAGGTTCACTAAAGAATCCGAAAGAAATAGTACTCTTTTGTATAGTGCATATGTCCGTCAGTGGTAAATTAATTTCGGTACTCATAAAACTGCTAAAGTGTATTTATTAACACAAGCATTGTATATTCAATATTCGTTTACGCCTGGCTGACCCCACATAAAGCTATGAAATGCTCATTCATTAGGCTTGGGTGTAACAATTGCGTGTCAGCCGGCGTAACTCAAGCAATTTGTATTTAATAAGTGGTTATCTTTATCTACTCATCGAGAACAATTTGTTCTACATAACTCATTATGATATGTAACCTCTTCTAGTTACTCTTGTTCATTTCTTACACTTTCTTCTTTTCGAATTGTCTTTCACACCATCCACCTTTTGTTTTATTGTTTCATCTTTCTATTCATCTCCCTCTATATTTATGTTCATCACTACCTTTGTAGTAACAGCGTCATAATTACCTATATACTCATACGATTTAATAGGAAACAGTAGATGAGATGTAACCATGCAACTAATACAAATGATTATACAATGCTGTTACATCGTTGCTACGTGGAACTGCGCGCGCGCACGCCTGCCTAGATACACGCAATGTTGCATTACGTTAAATATTAGGCCCATTTGCTATTCAAATACCAAGCTCATGTTTTTCCGGTTGATATTTCGCTTATTCTTCTATTTATTGTTTTTTGTTTTTCAATGATTCATTATTCCACCACATTGTAAGAGTACCTATCCATTATTGTACCTACTATATGTCGTGGATTCGTTAAAAGGTAGTTCAAATACTGCTGTAAAATTTAAAGTGCGATAAAATTTATGAGACATTTCCATACGATGTTATCCACTTCTATGTAAAATAATGCAGTCATTCATGAAAAGAATATTAATTAATCATTTAAGTTCGTCGCAGTATGGATTTACGCATCAAATTTAAATGTCCTATTCATGCGAAAAAAGTTGTAAAATCATTTTTAAGCATGACATTTACAAATTCATAAATTAATATTGTTTTATATCTTTTGTTAAATGTCGAAAGAGGAAAGTTGTAAAATAATATTAATGGGAAACGAAATACGTAACATTGTTATCTAATATTTTATGAGTATATATGATACTCATGAAATATTAGTAACAATGTTGATATAACTTCGTATTCAATCCAATAACAATAAAATTATGTAACAATGATCCAACAGTAGAAAAGTAATAACAAGCAATTTTATTTGTCTTAACATTTATTAGTCTTAATAGCGCGTTACAAAACATCTGTATACACCCCGTTTAATACAACGATTGATAGGTAATAAAATATACATTCTATCAAGATTCTCTAATCCATTTTTACCAAAACCGACAAAAAAGGTTATCAATTCGATCCACATTATGTAATATTGTCAGAATTGTACAGTTTTTGTATTCATATATGTAAGTCTAGCTTCTAAACATATGTGCCAAATTTCATAAGTGTAGGTATGTATGTGCGTTGTATGTATGTATGATTGCAAAACTTCTATCATTTTATTATTTGGACTAGTTAGTCCAGCTTAGGCAACAATGCAAGTTTCGTTAAAATCGGTTTAGTAGTTTCAAAAATGGCTTATCAATTTAAAAAGTGTTAGATGGCAACATAAAAATGGTTCGTCACTTCATGTATCATAGTAGATAATAATGGGGGTATGTATTTATTATGTTTAAGTAATTCGTTTCAAATACAACTTAAATTAAAAAAATTAAGATCTAAACAGTAATTGAAAAAAAAACCGCCTTTAAAACTGTAATTTATTTAATTAATAAATAAAAACGGAGAAATAAAAGTTTTATCTTTTTAGAAATCTAAAGTAAATATATCAACTTTTTTTTGAGGTCGGTGCCAGCCTAATTGCGATAGGCCCCGCCTATCGGTATACGACTTTCAAGTGACAACTTTTATTCCAAATATATCCGTCACCGACCTCAAAAAAATAGTTAGAATATTTATTTTAGCATCGATAATTTAAAAAAAATATTTTTTTAAATTTATCTGATAGACTCTGCATATCTGTTGTTTTGACGACTATAACATGACCCTCGGCTTACACACAAATTATTTAAAAAAGTCTCTGAGCTGAGCAGATTCTGAATTCCCTACAGAATGAAACATCTGAAAAGCAGTCGCTACAGTGTCGAGATTTTTATAAATAAGGGTAAAACTTTCACTCTTTTGTTTTTGTTTGGATCATGCACCTTCAATTGTTCTCCTCCCTGTTCCAGACTGAAGCGTTCGAAGATCCGCGTGATCCTGGGCGATCACGACCAGACCATCACGACAGAGAGCGCAGCCATCATGCGAGCTGTCACCGCCATCGTCCGCCATCGCAGCTTCGACCCTGACTCCTATAACAACGACATTGCTCTCCTCAAGCTGCGAAAGCCGGTCAACTTCTCCAGAATCATCAAGCCTGTCTGTTTGCCGCCTTCCGGTAAGTTAAACTTCTTTTAAACTACACTTTACTGTGCTCGGCGTATGCTGATACCAAAGACTAAAGAAGGACAATTGTAACACTATTTGGGACAGTAGAGTCACTTTATTAATGTAATATTATTATTTTACTGAACTGTAAATGCTGACGTTCAAAAGTGCCGTTTAATGGCCTAATTGAAATAAACGTTTTGACTTTGACTTTGTTACAAATTTATTTGTAACACTTCTATTGTTGAGAATTTACCCCTCGGCCGATGCTGATTTGTTATCCCTTTGTACTTTTATAGGTCCTTTTTCCAAATTACCCGGGTATCGCATAGATGACCTCTAAATTTTCTAAAACCAGCTATTCCATCTCTTTTGATGCATTTTGCCGATTTACTCTTTCCAAACATACATCACGATACACGTAACAGTTGAATTCTGTAGCTATTATTATCATATAACCATTTGTTAAATTGTTATATTCTAGGTACAGATCCATCTGGTAAAGAGGGCGTTGTGGTGGGTTGGGGAAGGACATCCGAGGGAGGACAGCTACCTGCTATCGTGCAGGAAGTGCGAGTGCCCATCCTCTCGCTAAACCAGTGCAGGGGCATGAAGTACAGGGCCTCGAGAATTACTAACAACATGGTGAGTTTCGTGAGATCAAAACTTCAGATTGAGAGGTGTCGAGGTCTTCTAGTTCGAGTCGCTGACACTACAGTAAATAAGATTTGTGCGGTCCAAAACATTACCACTTCCACGGCATCATTGGTCCAGCCCATCGGTCACTTTGACTGACGGTTTTGGGCTCTACATCCACACCCTGCTGTTGAACCGTGAAGATGATACCGATAGCCCACTGCCTGGTTGGAGTTACACCTTGCTGAACTAACATTAAGTACTTGCCCAACGATTTCTGTTGAGGCGTACATTTTTATAATTAACCTACGTATTTTTCCTGCCACTGCTAGGACTATTGGCCAGACAAAGTCACCGAAAAAGTGAATGTTAAAAAAACAGGAAGAACTTAGTTTGCTCAGCTGTAGAGTAATAACTGAAAATCTCAGAAGAGAACGTCGTGGAACTTCCACTATGGATATTTACTACTTGTCTAACTTATTGCCTAATAAAAAAGTCATGTTTGTAGTTATGTGCTGGTAGAGCGTCGACGGATTCGTGCCAAGGAGACAGTGGTGGTCCTCTCCTCTTACAACAGGGAGACAAATTCCAAATCGTTGGTGAGTATTCTACTAATAGGAAGTGAAGGACAAGTTGAAGGACATATTTATTATGAATCTATTTGTCTGCGGATAAAGGTGGAAGGTTAAAACTACAGCTGAAATACTGATTCAAGGTTCTTGTTAATTTATTAAGTTTCCATTATCATCAGCCAACAGGAAATAGCATTTGTATAGTTTGGTGTAATTTTGTAAATGATGTTCGATTTTGCTCCGCCGGTGCCATCTTTTGTAGTTGCTTCATTTCTACATAGGTATTCATTGTATTTCAGTATAGTGATATCTACCTAGATGGCGTTAGTGTACTAACAACGGCTACAACTTACTGTCCAGTACCTATATCTTCATCATTATCGTTCTCAACCAAGCCGTCTAACTAAAAGTGGTGTATTTATTTATATATTTATACAAATGTATGAGGTGGACTTAATGCCATAGGCATTCTCTACCAGTCAACCTTTGGGTGATGCAGAGAATGGTGGTAGGTGCAATATGGAGAATAAAAAGCAATTGATATTTAATTAAATAAAACAAATATATAACCTATAAAACAATATAAAGATAAATAATAATTACTCAAATTAACAAGATAAATAGGTACACGAAATACTTAAACAATTATAACAAATAGATAATTGGAAAACATTAGCGATGTGATGATACTACTGCCAACTTCTTACGAATGTGTTCGCGAACTTTAACTTTGAAGGCTAATCGGTTGGTGACCATCCTGATTTCCTGGGGTAGCGTATTCCACAAAGAAATAGACTGAACAAAGAAGGAAGAGTGAATATTGTGTTTGTTTCCAGGTATCGTTTCATGGGGGGTGGGTTGCGGTCGTCCGGGCTACCCAGGTGTCTACACAAGGATCACAAGATATCTACCATGGCTTAAAGCGAACTTGAGGGACACCTGCCTTTGTGGCAACTAATTAATATTATCTAGACCTAGAAAACGACAAAATTGTGGTAACTTTCCCGAATTACTTTACAGTTTTTTTATTGGTTTTTTGTACGGAGACCTGTTAAGTTTGATAAAACTTTGGGTAACTTGGTAGAAAGAAATGTATCTCATAATGTGTAAGTACGTATACATACAATCGTGAAAACTGAACAAAGATTAATTTATTTACAAGAACTTTTAATCGACAACGTAGTTTACATTTTAGTAGTAACATTAACGAACTAACTAGGTAGATATGTATCTTTCAATGTAATATTATTATAGTGCCAAGTTAAAACATGTTCAAATGTAATGAGTAACATTTCATAATAATATGTGTTAATGTCAAGCGCCAAATCTGAAATAATACTCATAGTTAAATTATTGAAATCAGATTTTAGAAGTTGTGAAATACGATATTTTTTAATGCTAGAAGAAAATCTATGATAAACCATAGATTTTTAGGACTAATGCGAATAAAAAAAAAAATACAAGTTTTGCAATTTCATTTTCATGATGATGATGAGAATTAAATTTCAAAATTGACATAAGATAGATAGGCAGTTAAATTTCCCATGGCCAGTGAAAACAATGTCACTTGATTGAGTCCTTGTACTCAATCGATTTCAAGACCTCTAAAGCAGATTAATTTTTCTTCATCTGGAATTCTCGAACTCATTCATTAGCTATCACTAATTTGTAGTTAATACAAATTAATCTAAACGGAAAATTCTCAACGTTAATTTTTTGCTTATTGTCATAATAACAATTTCGGTTTCTCATAACGTCAGTTTTATTTTTTTGCATACAACAGTTTCATTATTGATATTTGTTTTATAGTTAACTTCTTATTCTTCTTTAGTTATAGATTACTTTCTATTTATATTAAACTATGAATTCATAACTATTTTAAATAAGATTAGTACTAAGATATTTAATTCATCGTGTGCCACACGATGGATTGATAAAATATCGCATAGTGTGACAAAGTCATGACAACTAAGTTTAAATACTGCTAGTTTTAAGTACTTTTAAACCTCGTTTAGTTAATCGTAAGTTAATTTACTTCGGACAGGCCGGTGGTGCAGATTACCATTAGAAAATAAGACGTTGTTAACTGCCTAAGTGTTCAATACGTTTTTTCTGTAAATAATATTAATTTATTCGTTATTTTATTGTAGGCCATATTCCAATTCAGTTTAAAGGACCTCCACTCAACTTATTCGCTATGACAACGAAAAAAACCTTTTTAATGTCAAAAAATATTAAGCTTTAACTGTCAGTCAGATGATTCAAGGTGGAGTGGTGTTTGAGAGTTTGACTTGGAATATTGAGAGGGTTAGTCTTTTTTGGAACATATCTTTCATTTCTTTTATGCACCTACCAATTTTGCTTAAACTTTCACATGCACGTTTAAAACCGTCGTTTAAACGTCAGGTCGTGATTCTGTGTCGAAACGTGGAATGTGCAAAGTGTACAGTGAAAGGATAAGTTCGAAGGAGATGAATGTATTTTGTTCGCAAAAGAATTTATTTAGTTTAGTATTGACGACATGCTACCGCTACATTGGCTATAGGCTTGACGCCCAATCCCATTTGCCTTTTAATGATTATTCAAGTTTTCCCCAAAAGTCTGATTGAACAGGCTTTGCAAAGATTAATAAAAAAAAACAATCCATTTAAACTTAAAACTATGATTTCAGCAACGCCATCTATTGTAACTTAGCAGAACCATCCGTTAACTTAACTCTAACTTAGTGGTTAAAACTCGCGATTAGCGATGTAGATGCAGCACGTTTTAGACTTATCGCTAGCTTTGTAAGCAATGCTCTTTAGGCTACGTCTGTGATCCCTATCACGATAAAATTGTTTTAGTTATAACTATAGTTATTTATTTTATTAATCCTTACTATAAGACAATGTTTAAGGAAAAAAAATACGTTTTAAATACAAATTATTTCTAATTACCTACTAATTTAATTAACTTTGTTATAATGTGATTTTTGTTTTTTCAAAGATGTTAACTTACCTTAAATTTTATAGTGGTGCTCTTATACATTAAACAGTTTAAAAAAGATTCTTTATGACTTTATTTTTATCATCAACCTTTAAGTTTAGGGTCTGAGATTTTATTACCAAGTCGAGATATTTATGTGATTGGATCGAAATGTAAAAGGTGGATTAAGGAAAACCACAAGCTTTTTTGGGGATTTGTTTCTTTGAATATGGCAGCAGTTGAGGCGCAAAAAATAAATGTGCACAAAGTGCTGCGTATTTCCAATTTCACAGATAATTTTACTAATTCAAGTTGGTCCCAGGCGACATCTGTTCAACTAACAATAACTATAGTAGGCGCCAGATAATCGTGGAATAACGGTCATTGACCCACCTACAATTATTGACATTTTTAATTTTAAAAACGGAATTAATGACACAAAGCTGTCCCGAATCATCATCTCTCGTGATCCTTAACATTGTCTAATAATGAAAAACGATTCATATTTAATTGTTCAGGTACCTATGAACAGTTATTAGGGAAAGGTCAATATACTTTATTCCACATTTATCTGGCGCCTACTA
>NDFZ01005347.1:524299-561437 GCA_002192655.3 Mamestra configurata | reverse complement strand
CAGATAATCGTGGAATAACGGTCATTGACCCACCTACAATTATTGACATTTTTAATTTGAAAAACGGAATTAATGACACAAAGCTGTCCCGAATCATCATCTCTCGTGATCCTTAACATTGTCTAATAATGAAAAACGATTCATATTTAATTGTTCAGGTACCTATGAACAGTTATTAGGGAAAGGTCAATATACTTTATTCCACATTTATCTGGCGCCTACTATACCTTAATTATTAATGGCTTTTTGGCACGAGTTCTGTTCGGTAAGGAATATTATTCCGATGACGTGTCGACCATACAGTGGCATACTACGGCATAGGGATACTACGGCAAATTCATGGATACTATTTAACTAATACAAAAATACCAGATAATTACCAGATCAAGTAAATCCAAGAAATAATATTTTTGTACTTAGCGCGCAGTTTATTAGAATCTCCTTAAAGTCTTATGAGCTGTCCTCCAAAGATAGACACTTAATACCTAATGACCTCTTGGAACGGGGTAAAACCTACTCATTGACATAATTAAGGCTCTTTAGATGTACGCAGTGCTAGTGAATGCGCTAAAAGACAGCGGACCATTGTGACGCGGTTGGAAAGTGACACTTTCGCCTCGGCGCCAACCGGTCGCCCGCCGAAACGACATCACTCCATCTCCTTTATCACTTGCGAAGACCCCTTTTGATAGCCGATTTTAGTCCTATCGTACAAGTTAGTTGTTTAAATGTGAAAGGCGATCTGGTTTCGATGATGGAACACGAGTCGTCCATGACTTGGATTAGGATATAGGTAGGTACGTTTCATCCCGGTAGCAGTAACCTGTATAAAATAAAAAGACAGTGTGATTCGTATTGTAAAAAATGAGATGCTAAATATCTTAGGTGTAGACAATAAGATCATGCCTCATATCTACGTGTTACGCAGGTACTTTATCTAAGCAGAATGTAAGTAGAACTGGAGTCTTCTTACAATCGCTAATTTGGCGTCCCGAATAGTTTCCTTGCGGGCCACCACTGGCTCGAGTGTCGTTTGTTCGCCGTCCCTGGTCTATAAGTAGTCAATGTTGATGACTGACAGAAGAAATACGTGAAATAATTGATTGATTTTCTTATCTTAAGATCGCTTGTCATTTTACAACTTCACTGCTCGTTAGGGAAATATTCCAGTTATGTAGGTATATCTTGAACTTATCATTATCAATATTTTCCTCGAATTTGACAGATTTCAGACTTCTTTATCATCCCTATTCCCTGTATTGTAGGTTAAGTCTGCTCACTTTTCTGAGCCTAAACAATTTATCATGGTTTGATTCAAGCAATTGGGTTTTTCTATCATCAGGTTGAATTAATGTTTCAGGCATTCCGGATTTCGATTTCATTTATAATCCCCTTTTTTTGGCACGGCGCCGACCATAATTAAATTCTCTTTCTTGTCGAAATCGTGCAATGATAAAAAAAGTTGTTCCAGTAATAAATATTGATACCGTTAGGCTTTGAATTAGTAATTGATCCGCTATCTACTTGATTTCAAGTGTAGAATATTTAAGTGCGCATTAGTCGAACATACATTTTTGGCCACGTCTGCCAAAAATGTATGTCTTCTTGATCTTGTTTCGCTGCTGACATTCATTTTTAAACCTGACCTGAAGAATTCGTTTTAACTTTCCGAGGAAGGATGCCTTAGACTTTAGTGTCCGACCGAATGTTCGGTTTCGGTTTCGTTTTCGGTTGAGTTTCGGCAAAAACACGAGTTTCGGTTTAGTTTCGTTTTCGGCGGCAAACTTGCCGATACTACGACCGAAACCGAATGTGCATTCGGGAGTTTTCGCGCTGTGGTCAGTCATGTTCGGCGGCCTTAATTAGTTTCCTTAAGTACATAATCTTATGTGTAATAATATAAGAAGAGTCTACCCACTCAAATAAATACCTATTGTGAGTATTTTTGAGGCGCAACTAATATTTCTTTCTTAAATAAAGGTTCCTATGTTGATTATTAATAAATGAAAACGTCGAAGACTGCTTATCTATGTGATTTAAAGAGAAAACAGTAAAGATTGACCCGAAGATCCCGTTGCCGTAGTAATTTCCCGTTCCCGTATATATAGCATTCCTCGTAAATGTGGCTATCATTTACAAAAAGAATTTTCAAAATCGGTTCAGTAGATCCAGAGATTACCCTCTACAACCTCACAAACTCACAAACTTTACCTCTTTATCATATTAGTATAGAAGTATAGATAAGTATCACTATGCAGTCAATACTTTCTGCCCCAAGCTACACTGACCACTTTATTCTCAGTTCTAAATAGTCCAATGCAATAGAAATGTTTACAGTTTGTCATAAGACCACATGGTAAACCGCACACTGGTCTAATTAAAGAGCTTTGCGCGTCTTATTTTTAAAGCTAAGGTCTTAGTTAACGCTAACAGCGCAACGTCTTAAATACTTATAGTGTATTGTCATGTAGCCCGTAGGTATATTGCATCAAACATCTTTATAAATGTAAACACTTTTTTGGAGGATAATGAATTCAATTTACTTTGTAAATAAGATCTATTAAAACCTCGTGATGAATCTATCAAAAGGTGACTGACCGAACTGTCTAGGTTATAACGTGTGGTAAGATTTTTTAACTACGGCGTACATTTTTAACAAATAACTAAGGTTTTCTAGAGTTATACCCGTACACAGGCTGCGCGTGCTCAAGTTACCTGTCTTGATCCATATCGCGATCATTTTGTATTATTTATCTGACATCGCGCCTGATTTGTTTCCTATCGTGTAAAATGAGTATAAAGATGCCATTGGACTAGTGGGGTACCGGATTGACGTATCCAAAACACGTCCGTTCTTCGAACACGGTGTGGACGCAGCGCATCTCAGTGTGTGTCCGTAGTGAGCGCGCGCGACAAGTTCACCTGCCAGTACCATGCGCCAGCCGAGCGCCAAAATCTGAATTCGAATTTAGATTTATACTTTTTTTTGTTTATTTTTAAAAAACCAGAATCAGAATGTGGAAGTGTTTATTTATTTTAGTGATTGTGACGTTGACTTTCACTTGCTCTGAGGTTAGTAGCATTTTTTACTTTCGTTCGGATCTTGCTCATAAAATGTCCTGTGCCGTGCTTAATCCTTTGATATCAGACGGCGTCCAATTAGCGGCCAAAATAATGTTCCATAAAATCGTCTTGTTTGGCCACTTCGTGGCGAAATTTAATTAATTGATATTCACATGCTTTCTCAGTTTTTATTAATAACTACAAGATTAGCAAGATTTTGGCAGTTCTAGACGTGACACCAATATTAAATACTTCATTATAAAACCAGTTGCGAAATTGTTTGTTTACAACTGTAAAACTCATGTTAGCAGGTGTATTAGGCTGGTTTTGTGAATATTTAGATTTCCGATGTTAGCAAACTACTGTTATAATAGATCAGTCAGTGAATAAAATATCCAGTATAAAATAGGAAATACCTGGTATAAAATTTCATGGCCCGATTTCAATTATTTAAAAAAATGAATAGGTAGGGAAAAAAACTATTTTCTTGAATGTGAAACATCTTACATACCAAAAAAAAGCATAGAGAACGAGGACGGATAGACGGGAGATATAAGGGAAAAATCACAAGAGAAGGTACCTATTATATTATGTAAGGGATATAAGGTTTCAAGCAACTGAAACCGAAACATCTGCAACTGAAAGTTTAACCAAGTTTCAGAAGTGGCAAGTTAAAATTTAGCAGCAATAATTTCAAAAGGCTAACAACCAGCTGAACCAGCACCGGGTGGTGGGTTTAGTAAGGAGAAATGTTTTACTCCTTGCAGAAAAGGCCAGAGGTTCAGTAGCGGAAAAAAAATTGTTTGTTGGTAAACGTCACCAATAAACATTTTTTTTTAAATTTGGTTTTTCCTTTCCCATAAAACATTAAAAAAAAAAATTAATATGGGTTTGCTCTTGACTCTAGTGTAGGTCATAGATGACAGAGACAAAGTCGACGATGGAGCGAGCTTACCCAGAAGAAGCCTGTTCACTCTAATTTTGAAGAGATTAGGGTTGTATGCGTTCGGAAACACAGACGCAGGCAGAGAGTTCCATGACAGCAAAAACAGACATCTGCGAGAATGATATTAAAATTATGTTGTATGAGAATTCCGATTTAAATCTAAATGGAGCTCCGATCATTAAACGCTAACGACTCTTCACAGAAAGTGATGGATTTGGCAATAACTATCACACCTTAGGACACCCAACTGATGACAACTTATAGTATTTATTGGACGTCAGTAGATGACTTCGTTGCATCGCAATACGTCGTAAAGCATCTTAATGGAACTTTCACGAGTATTTGTACCATGAAGAATCATCACCCATAGCCCAACTTCGCTCACTGTTGATTCGGTGGTCACCATCACACGAGGAGGTAGGCCCCTTATCGTGTGATGGTGAATACAGTCTGTAAGTTATATAGAAATTGGGTTCAAGATACTACTTACTAATATTCCCAATATTGCTCATAAAATATTGATGAAAGAACACAGTGTGGATGAAATTACGATACATAAGAATTAAATCGATAAATTGTATGAAATAATTTTCACCTTCTGCTTGTGACATTCTATCAGCAATCACGAAAGCCAACTGCCATCTGGACCAACGACTGGTTTGTGATTCGAAGAAACATGTGTCATTTTATTTTGTTTTTTTTTGGGCTAGAGTACTACTTCGTCTAGATCGTCTTTTTCTTCAAACTCTGACCCGTTATTAAAGCCGTATTTTTGTCACAGGGAGATGTCGTCCGTGATGCAAGAGATATGTACTCCAAGAACATCTTCGGCGGCGTGTGGGGCAACCGGCCACCGCTGATGGAAGCCAACCTGCCGAGGACCACGTGCTCTTGCAGTTAGTACCATCTCTTTATTATTCCCTGGTAGCTTTTTACAAAGAGGAGCTCGATCTTCGAGGTTAAGCGACGCTTGCAGAGGATGGGTCGTGGGTGACAATCTATTACATGCCGAGACTTCTCCGTGCCTTGCAAAGCAGGTAAAACTGTTGGTTCCGGCTGCCATTTACATCTTTGACTGTCGCTACGGATAGTCAGAAGACTCCAGTCTTGCCAAGTCGTGGTACCCAGTAACTGGGTTATAGGGGTCTGAAAGGCCATCGCCCCATGTAAAATACTGGTACCTACTCAGCTCCACGCGATCCCTAAAAAAGTTGGGAAAAGTCTAGGCAGATTGACTGTTTTGCCGAAATCTACAACAACATTTGGTTCGATAGCTATAATAATCGTCAATTAAACCCACATGGAATGATCCAATTTTAATTCATTTTGATTATTTTATGATTGAATTTATCGGGACGTAGATGCTAAAACAGTTCAAATGACATTCTGATTCATACTTGAATCCTTATAAGGAAAGTGATATTTATTTGGGATTGGCCAATGCGAGAGCGCTCCTGCTGCGATGTTTTCAGGGCGATTGAGTAATGTGCAGCTTTAATATTTTAAAGTAGATAATATACATTTACTTATATTGCTGGCTGGCTTTCAAGTAGTGTAGATAATTCAGTAAGGATGAAGAAGTTGATAAAATTTCAACAAAAGGGCTACTAGGAAATTCACATTTGAAAATTTCTACACATATGTACCCAAATTTTGCATATAAATTATATTGGAAACCATAAAGCACCTCTTAATACTGAAATCATTGTGAATGCTCGTTGTCATAACAGACAAAATATTTGACAAAAAATATTATGGATTTAGTATTTTGAAAAAATAATGCTGAATAACTAAAGACATTTTCTCTTTAGTGCATGCAAGATTGTCTCAAATTAGCTGTTGCATAAAATAAACTTTGCTTAGCAAACAAAGTATACTACAATTAGCGCCTATTCGCGAATCCTATAAAAGTTTTATGACCATACGCGAGAGAGTGTGTTCTCTCATACGCGAAAGAATCGTACTTATGTAGATATATCCAGCAGATTACATTTATGTCATTCAAAAAGTTGCATAGGTGATAGGTATACGAAGCCTCTTCTTGATGCATACCTCTATAGTAGGTGCCCTTTTTTGTTTAATTAAAGAGTTGTGTCATACAGACGATCTACCAAGCTATTTCAAGGGATCTCCTTAGCTATTTTCTCTAAATCTTATCCGATCAGAGGACCAATTCCACTTATTTTCAAGCAACGTTCGCATTCGCATCTTAGTCTCAATCTATCAAGAAACCTCATTTTTCATATATTTTGGACAGATTGCGACTGAAATGTGAATATTGCTTGAAAATTAGAAGAATTGGCACTCTGAAATGTGGTGAAAGCTGCAGATATCCCGAATCAGGATTACGCAAGGTGAGCACAGTCCATAAAATATGTTTGAATTAATTTCCTCCTGACCATGATTGCAGAATGCGGCGAAAGGAACGAGGTGTCCCGTATCGTGGGGGGCGACGAGGCTGGCATCAACGAGTTCCCCTGGATGGCTCGTCTGTCGTACTTCAAGCGGTTCTACTGCGGGGGCATGCTCATCAATGACAGATATGTGCTCACTGCCGCTCATTGCGTTAAAGGGTGAGCTGATTTTTTTAAAAGTTGTATCCTCTAGTGCAGATTTTATATGTGTACGTGTCTTTCAATGGGCTCGACCCCTATTACCTACATTAATAAGAGACGACACAACGTCCCATTGTACCTATTTAGCTCTCTAGATTAGGGAAGTGGATATCCTCATTTTCTTTACTCCTCCGATGTTCCTGATGATCAACTTTTTTTTTAGCAATTTCTCATCGAGCTTCATTGCCTCAGTCCTTTTCTGGTGGTCAGAATACAAACTTACTACCATCATCATCCTCCTGTCCTTAGTCCACGTTACTTGGGGTCGACCCAAAACATTTTCCTCCATTCTGTCCTGTCAATCGTCACGCTATCACTGACTCCCATTTCTTTCTTATCAATCTTCACATAAATTCATCCATCGTTTCTTTGGCCTCCCTCTCCCTCTCCATCCATCCCCATTCCCTCTCCCTCTCCCTTTCCATCCATTCCCGCCTCTTCATGTGACCATACCAAGACAAACGATTCCCTTCCAGCTATTCTGTCACTGGCGCCACTTTGAAGTCAAAGTCAAAGTCAAAACGTTTATTTCAATTAGGCCATTAAACGGCACTTTTGAACGTCAGCATTTACAGTTCAGTAAAATACTTCCTCCAATACAAGCCTACTATTGGTATTTGCACAAGGCTTGAATGGAAATATATTTTTTTTCTCAGATAACTAAAAAGCATGCAAATTAATTTGTTCACTGTTATATCTGACATTTTAAGGATTTTGCTAAGATTTCGTGAATTGTTTGATTTTCTCGTATTTCAAACAGTTACAATCAATGAACTACATAGGTAAATATCATCAGCCTTTGATGTCAATTTAATAAACGTTTGGGTTTGAATCATTTCATCGATGAATCGACTGCGCGTCATCTAATGGACCCAGGTCCTGGCCCAATAATTATGCCTATATTCGTTTGCACCCAAAAACAAAAATTATTTTCCATTAATATCATATTTCTTAGTATTTTCAACTTTCAAATAAATCGTGTTCTAAAAAGGTGATTTAAATGGAATTATTATTCAGATCTTTAGTATCATTATTTTAAAAATAATGGGTATTTTTCCATAATTCTACTTTTCTATAAGCCTAGCTGTTTATAGAAATAAATCATTTTAATGTGCGAAGATTCTTGAGATGGCACAGAAGCGTGAACGTGTTTGTATGTTAAGTGTTTGTTCAACATAGCACTTGGCAGGGTGTTGACTCGGAACACATCCTACTACACCTTCTCATATTTTTGTAGGTATACTCGCATTAATATATATTTTCGAAAAAAAGTAGCCTATAACCGTCACCACGATCCCGTCTATCTGAGTACCAAAATTCATCAAAATTGGTTCAGCGGTTTAGGCACGAAAAAACGAACTCATTTTTGCATTTATCATATTAGTTGGAATAAAAATAAAAATCACAAATATTATTTATCCACAAACTATTATAAGGCTCACTACAATTAAGGCTAATCGTAACGTAAATATTAGTTAGAAATCAACAAAAGAATAATTATTTAAAAGGCTATTGACATATTTGGAAGTAGGTTAATGAGAAAATAACGATGATGAACGATATTAGGGAAAATCATTATTAAATATACGGTGACATTACATTTTTTTTTCGATGTTCTGTGTTTGTGTACGGACAGCAATAACAGCTTAAAACTAATAAAAATGCAAATTCACTAATGTATTTCCAAAACTTTGATTGCTCTCAATATGTTTTATGACTAACACCGACGCATCAAACTGCAGATGACATCGTTAATCATCGGTATACGAGTCCGATAACCTAAGAATTAGCAAACAAGTCCAAAATAAATTCGCGGTACAAAATTGTGAATACCAATCAGTATCGATAAGTACGTTCACCTTGGAACCGGCCCAGGAGCAGGCTCCAAACTTAAAGTTCATTATCCCCGACAAATGACCATTTTAGGCGCTTTGTGATCGGCGATCGCGTTTTGTTTTTGTCGACAGCTTAATGTCAGGTACGGAGCTTATTTTCGGACAGAGAGTAAATTCGAAACTCAAATCACTTATGTCAAAACATTTATTACAATTAAACCATTTACAGGCACTTTTGATTTATAAGGACCGGTCAGTCAAAGATATGAAGCTATTTGCACGTTCCAAAGCTTAGATCTCTATAAAGAAGTACGTTTAAGAAACTCCACGGACACTCTTTTAATTTCACGATTAAAAAAAAAGAAGTTTCACGCAATATCGGAGGGTTCAAAAGGTGTCCAGTACAATACGTCTCAGCTCATAAGTATTGTTTGACAGTAGCGGGGACTAATGTACGCAAGTGAAAGCGTAAATGAGGGACATTAATAGTATTCATGACCGTGGCCCGCCAAAACACAGCGCGTCACTTTCGCTCAATGGTGACACAAACTTGACTTGGTTAGAGTCGCCAGGAACAATTGACAGCAAAATGAACAATCAATTACACAATGGATGTTCACCTAGTGAATTTATTATGTGTGGCGGTATCAGAAACTACTATTTAATGTAGAATTTTCAATGCGTTGGGAAAGTTAATGAAAACGGTTTTTAATGGTGTTAGAAAACGCAATCATGATTGCTAAGATTCTGAATTTGAAGAAGTAAAATCAGTATCTTCTTTTATCTTTGTTCATTGTCTCCAATTATTGTCATGCTTTTGTAGCATGACAATAATTGGTCAAATGTCGACAAAACCGAGGGACGAAAACCATCGAATTGCCTCATCACAAATATTTGCATGTGTGCGGTTTTTAGTCTTGGGGTACTCTGTGAGTCATCCTTGTTTTTAGATTAAAAGC
Organism: Mamestra configurata; assembly: GCA_002192655.3. Taxonomy (NCBI): domain Eukaryota; kingdom Metazoa; phylum Arthropoda; class Insecta; order Lepidoptera; family Noctuidae; genus Mamestra; species Mamestra configurata. The sequence goes on along the minus strand of NDFZ01005347.1, from coordinate 552,019 downwards.
TTAGTATCGTAATTTGCAGTCAGTTTATGAGTTTGTTTTTGTAAGCTGCAGATGCGAATATCTAGATTTGATCCACTTTTTTATTTGAGATTTGCGACGTAGTAAAACATGTTATGAATATACTGTTAAGTATACAAGACTGATATATCAAACTCGTTGTTGAACAATTTACGAAATAGGCCTCACCTAAGAGAAAGGATTCAACTGTCCTTTCCTGATACGCATCCAATATTAAGAAATGTTCTTTTTTTTCATATGTAGCTCCTAATTTCACTACAGCAGGTTATTGTCAGGCAGCGTAGGCCATTTGGAAAAATACCACGTTTCAAAGCTAGTGCTGCAAATTCAGAGCTATTAGCGGAATGTGCTCTGCATTACCACTCATCATCATCTTCAGCCCAACTTCGCCCACTGCTGAGCATAGGCTTCGTTTTGCTTGCCCTCGTCGTTGCCGGCCTCCTTCAGGATGACAATAATGTAGTGTGCATCTCGTAGCCGGAAAACCTACCACTTTATTCGATGAAACCTCATGCTTCATGACCCTACGGCCAACCCACGGCCTCCGTAATTATTCCTTTTCTCTTTATTGCCATCAGTTTACTTGTAAAACTACCCTATCCACCTTTCATCGGCTTGTGTTTGTCTCATGTTACTTTGGGTTTGATAATATTCTTCAATTTCCCTTACTATCTTATCTAAAACATTTGGTCCTAATGTTCCAGGTTTATGTGGTTTATGATCAAAGTTACATTCGGGGAGCACAACCGCTGCAACGCCACCGTGCGACCGGAGACCCGCTTCGTTCTGCGCGCCATTGCCAACAAGTTCACACTCACCAACTTTGATAACGACATAGCTCTGCTGAGGCTGAACGAGAGAGTTCCCATCTCGGAGACCATCAAGCCTATCTGTTTGCCTACTAATAATAGTAAGTTTACTAAGTATCTTCTTGTAGTAATTAAAGGTTGTCCAGAGAAGAATTTACTCTTCTTGTCAAGGATTATTCTTTTGTCCTTTAGTAGGTATAGATAACATTACATTCTTCCCATTATGCCATAACTACAATAATGTAACGTACAGCCATAGTTACATACTTCGGAACCACCATTAATTCTCCTTAGAAAAAAGCTGGCAGTATAGCTGCGCGCAAGTCTGCTTATGTCTAGTTCTATCCAGCTCGTCCCTAGCTGTCCTCCCCCCAGCGACGCCCTAAGCCGAGGCCCGTACCCCACAGGGGGTGCCATTAGCGTGTAGTCGCTTGGTTTGTAGGTTTTTTATAAGCCCTGGCTGGAGGCTTTAATATTATATTAAGGCCACCACAGGCAAGCCCGGTTAAGCAGTCGACAACCTTATAGGTTAACTTGCGAGACGCCACTCACAAAAAAAAGTCTGCTTATGTTCTTCTTCTGATTTATTTTCGTAATATCTAACAATTTATTATGGCAAAGTAATGTCATAATCCTATTCTTAGTAGGCAAGTCTACTGAGAGTCGAGATTCACCAAAAATGATATGTGCTGCCACGTGTCAACAGATAACCTATACGTTGGCGTGAAGGCAGTCGCCTCGGGTTGGGGCACACTCACTGAAGAAGGCAAGGTATCCTGTACTCTTCAGGAGGTGGAAGTACCAGTCATCAGCAACCAGGAGTGCCGCAACACCAAGTATACTTCGTCGATGATCACGGATAACATGCTGTGCGCTGGATATCCAAAGACAGGGCAGAAGGATTCTTGTCAGGTGAGGTATCTTCTATACTAATATACTAAAGCTGAAAGTTTGTTTGTTTGAACGCGCTTATCTCTAGAACTACCAGTCGGATTTGGAAAATTCATCAGGTGAGATAGTCGTCAAACGTGCCTATAAATAGTAAAAAAAAAAAAATGCGATCGAACGCATATCCTTTAATTTTGTCATTTCAACTCAATAATTGAGTTTACTCGTCAAAAAATTGACCTCCACGAGTATTTTGTGTTGTGCTTAGATGCTTAGGACAAATAAATAAGTCAGCCAAGAGAAACTATGTATTTAGGCATTCATGACAAGATTTTTAGGCAGCATCTTAGATGCCTTCATTTGTTTTGCAAATGTACCAACTATTTGTCATGACTTTCGATTCGATGCTTTCTATTCCAAGTACTATCGAGATTGTTGAACAAAAAAGTATGAATGGATCTGTGAAAATGATAATAAGCTTCGTAGCGTTGTCAGTATATTGATTACTTTTACAATGAATATGCGATGCATTGAACGCCTGATTTAACATACATAAAATTTTCTAAGCACTCTATAACTTATGAAGAACTTTATTTTATTTTCTTTTAAATGGATAACAAACAACCAGCAACTAATACATTGAGTACCCCATGACTATATGCTACTCTAGCGCTATGAAGCTGCTACGACAGCGCTACGAACCTGCTACGATACTACAACGTTGCTACGACAATGGCTACAACGATGCTACGTACGACAATAGTGACTGTGGTATGAGCTGTAGGTCGGCGATAGTACGCATTCGTAAAAACCATTTTCAAGACACAAAAAAAAAGAATTCTAATTACAAATATGAATGCTGTTGCATAAACTCTAAGCATAGATAAACCGTTTAATTAAACTTTGAAATGACTGAATAGAGAACCTGCGACAATTGTTTGTAGGATACTTTCAGGACACAACCTCGTTTCTATCTCGTATAAAGAATTTTACTTGAGAACACCAGAACGGAACAAAAAATTTACCAAGTAATATTACTATGTTTCAGGGTGATAGCGGTGGTCCACTGATAGCTGAGAGAAAGAACGACAAGCGTTACGAACTGATCGGTAATGAATACAGATTTATTCTAATGTATGCCTAATGTGCTGTCCCGTTTGAACAGCCTAGCTGTAGAGACAATGCTCTGACGTAGTGATTTAACCGTTATATGGATGAATTTGTGGTGCCGTCTTCGGAATGTCTAAAGATCTGTGGGCCAAAATAACCACTAAATGGCGGAGCCCTAACCAACTCAGAGGGCGTCGCGGCAGACATTGTAGAAGATGGTGCGATGAGCTGGACAAAACAAACGACCAGTCGTCCCAATTAGCCCTGGGTCAAAAAAACTAGGAGAAGTGGGAAGAGCTTTTGCCCAGCAATAGAATGATGCAACCTAACAATATTCAGTAGTAATAGGGCTCTAAACTAGCTTCGATAGCAGGGCTAGTTAATTGGTTCTGTCTGTTTCGATATTAGACTACGTACTATCCTGCCATTTTGCGGTACACAAAGCCATGTTGGCATAATTGCGTATGATGAGGAAGGTTAACAATAATTGTTTTCACGAAAATCCAAAGAAAATGCCTACATTTGGAAAGTATAGAAAATCCTCATAAATCACTCTGTGTTACTTAACTTAGAGCCATTTGGAAAACACATTAGAACAAAAGTGTTAATATTTTCTCCGCCTAATGTTTTATGTAATTTAATTTTAGCATAGTACAAAATACGCTTTCTAAAGACAAACGATTTTCGCAGGTGTCGTGTCATGGGGCAACGGTTGCGCAAGAGCAGGTTACCCAGGTGTTTACACTCGAGTCACTAATTACCTTGACTGGATACGTGAGAACACACAAGATGGCTGCTACTGCACCGATTAGGACGTAACAGACCCATCAGTGCCTGTCACTGGTGTTTAAATTACATGCATTTATTTCCTGCGATTTTAGATTAGTAAACTAGCGCCATCTAGGTTGGATGTGATGGAAGTTTGTATCCTGTTGTGATGGTTAGGCGGTAGATGGCGTTTTATTTTAGTAGATTATCATGTACTTTACTTTATCGTGTAATTAGACTGTAAGTAATTTATAACCAAATATTTGGAAGAAATTACAAAAAGAACTATTTAGACTCGTATTTATTGAAAAACTATGAATTAAGCGTTCGAAAAAAAAGTATTTATTTTAACTTATGTCGATAACTTCTTTTGAAATGTACAAAAATATCGATTAGTAGATTTTTAGGGTTTTATATTATTCATGTCTAGCAAAGTAGGCATATAACATGGGATCATGTCATAAGAGTATTGCCATAAATATTATTATAATTACACAGTTAGAACTATCACTAGATTTTGTAGTAAGTACCTATTGTAATTTTGTACCAATTTTGAACCATTAAAGTACCTCGGATCAATATAAATTTTGCGTTTTATTTAAGGACTTGTAGCGTAATAAATTAATTAAAAATATGGAAATTTATCAGAAATTCAACAGAGATAGGTAATTTGTTTGTACTATCTGCGAATGGGTTACTAAAGGAATGCGCATGCGCTTGTTTCAAGTGTGCGGTGCGTTCCTGCAGAAATTATCGGTACACATAAACTTTGACTCATGAACTGCAAGAATGTATGGAGCCTAGCCTAATGAACAATAACGTTAAGCGATATGTCGGTGGAAACAAAATACGCCGCATTAAATGAGCAGTTCACGTTCGTCATAGCGGCTTAGTAACGTCCAGCTCACATACAAACGGGCGTATCGTCGATACGCCCGAAAGTCTTAGTTCCAATAACTAGCTTAATCAACTTTACTGCACAATAGAGGACCTTGGAAGCAATTTAATCTTTTGGTAAATGAATACTTAGTTAAAGATTTATTTGCTTCCTCTATTGTACAATAAACTAAATAGAAAATTGAAATTTTACTCTCCTTCAACCTCGTCTCTTAAAAATTCTTTGAAAAACTTTTTGCTTACCACCCTATTTTCAGATATTATCCCCCATAAAAACTTTCACTGTCAGATAACTCAGCACATATCATAACACCATCGTCAATACACACACAAATAATAAATATATAATCATCATTCTCTGCCTAGCAACTATATTGGGGTCGGCTTCCAGTCAAACCGGATTCAGCAGAATACCAGTATTTTACGTGGAGTGGCTGCCTACCAGACCTCCACAACCCATTAACTGGGTAACACGGTACTCCTTGGCAACACTGGTGTCAGATTTTCTGGCTTTTGACAATCCGTAACGACTGACTCCGCGTAACGTGCATTCTGAGGCACGTTGGAGTCTCGGTATGTTAAGATTGTCTCGGTATGTGAAGATCGGCCTATGCATCTGTTGTTATTTAGCATAATAAATACATAATCATACTTAGAAAATAATATAAATATTGAATGAATGAATTGTTTCTAAAATAAAATAGTTCAGTATTTTTTTTAAATAAAATAGATATTTTGCAAACAAGGCTTATGTTAACTTTGCTTTAACAAATACTACCTGCAATTAATTATGATGTAAAAAATATATATATATTGGTTTGTACCACTATCCTTCATACAAGTTATTTAATAACTTAGTAAGGGTGCTGGTTGCAACACCTACCTGTTTTTTTGTTATTTTAAATTTAATGTAATTTACAAAGTAATGTTTAATGATTTTTATAATAACATTGTTATTTTATTGGCTGAATAAATTTTTATTATTATTTTGTCACTGCACAAATGGCGGTAAATTCAAATCTTGCGTTAGTTTTGGGTCACAATCTATACAACGTGTATTCGTGATTTCGTGGTTGGTTCCATAGTAAAAGTTGTTTAAATGATGAGTATGAGATGTTTACAGTTACACGTTGTATATCGCACCCAACTGGCTTAATCAGCCATATAAACAGCGGCCCAAATGATGTACCTAGCTAATGCGTCTAACGAGAATGGACCGGCAGATGCTTAGGTCGTTCATATAACATGGTAGCCGTGTGAGGGTAATCTTTCTTGTGCTACTGTGCCTCGCATCAAAGATTTTTATTCTGCTTAGCCGTAGAGTAAAAAAATATCTCTTTTTCTATTCTTTGTATTAGGTAGACTCGTCCGCTTGTGATTTTAAAAAGGCATTGAGTATTGCACATACGCCTATCGATCCCAATTTGGGGTATGGACATGTCCACCAATGGGATCACAATCGTGACTGCCCCTGGCGGCTCCTATAGGGCATTTGGCTAAACTCGTATTAGTCCCTCAGATAGATTTCCAATAAACATTGGACACGTATTTTTTCTTTTGTCACGTAAACTAAAAATGAAGACGATACCGTACGTTGAATCCTCGTATGACGTCACTTCCCAGTACACAAGTACAGAGTACAGTTACAAGCCTTATCTTTGATGCGTATCTTCGTAATTTTTTATTGATTTGATAAAACAATTTCGATAATCCAACTGACGGGCTAAATCGATTTTTTACTCTATTACCACTCTCTTATAGTCCCATGGGATGGGATGGGCCATCCGGCACCACAGGGATCAGCCTCAGGTCCGACGGTTTAAAGTGTTTTTTGAGGCATGGGGGATTCAATACTGACTCCCGAGCTTCTAGCTACTACACTCAAATTCCTAACGGAAAAATCCCTTTTCACGACCACCTGGTATTCGAACCTAGTGCAGAACCCCTCGTTCAGCAGTCGCACTTGTGACTTGTGACAAAAGTAACGAACATTTTTGCATTAAAAAAATTTTGCACGCAATAAACAGCACATTGCCTAATTAAATATTATTATTTCCCATTTCAATTTGAGTAACTGACACGAAAATCGACACCAATATTTTCTGTAAAACAAACTGTAAAAGTCATATTGTGTCAACTGTTGCGATTGACTGATTTGGTTGCATTATTACGGCTGTTCTCAATTATTAATATCCTCTCAAGGGTTTTTTCCTAAAGCTTGAAAGGATTTTTATGCCGAAAAACAATTTTTTTCTAATCTTTCAATAACATTCCTAGGCATTTTATACTGGTTTAGGAAAAAGCCTTGTAGTTTTCAAGCCACAGAACTCATATTGTGTCAACTGTTGCGATTGACTGATTTGGTTGCATTATTACGGCTGTTCTCAATTATTAACACATTTAGTGCTCAACACTCGGATCCGAGTGGGGAGGGGGCATAGTAGCGGTGCCGTCCACTCGGATACGAGCGAGCGGCCCGTGTATTTTGTAGTCGTCAGTAAGCCGCCGGCGTTTGAGGCGAGTTTATGTTAGTTTGCGCGGCCACTCTGACTTACGAAAACGCGTATTGGTTTCATTCTAACAGTGGTTTATTGTGACTTGTACACACGATCGTATCAAAGCTATTTTTGCACTAAAATGGAAAGTAAAGCTGGACCGTCTGAAAGTAAATCTACGAGTAGTTCTAGAAAAAAGCGTCGGCATAGTGATGAGTATGAGTCTGACTATAGTGATGAGGATGTGTATTCTCAAAGAGCTGATGAAGACTCTTCAAGTTCAGAGGTCTCGTCTAGTTGCGGCAGTGATGATAGTATCTTTGATACTAGACTGAAGCAGAAGACGACCAGCCGTGTACCACCAGCTCAACCTTCAAGGTCATCTGCCCTAAAGACGACAAGCCCTATACCACCAGCTCAACCTTCAAGGTATGACTAACTAATGACTATGTATCTGATAAGAACGCTTGACATTAAATTAATTTAACTCAATAATAACAGTAAATTGTACTTAATTTCATTTCATTTTATTTCAAGATCACCTGCCTCAAAGACGGCCAGCCGTGTACCACCAGCTCAACCTTCAAGTTCATCTGCATCAAAACGTGGTTTATGTGAGTCAGATGGAAGGCCTATCATTCAATGTAAGCGATTAAGACCTACATTTAGGGATGGCCCCACGCGTAATAATTCTGCTCAATCGTGGAAGTTACCAGATCCAAATAGTTCCTCAGCATCGAAACCAGCGCCTCGACAACTGGAATTTGATGGAGACGGTAGCTTTGAATTCAATTATGAAATTGACTGCCGTCCTACATCGCCGAATATCGTTCAGGACTATGGAGATTTTTTCCCGGATATACCAGATAGCTGTCTATTAAACCCTACCTGTTCAACACCTAGCGTATCTCTTCTGAGATCCGATGCGATCACCCCCAACCTTTCGCCAGAACGTAATGACGCCTCTCCATCAATACTGGTTGTTCGGAGATCTGGAAGTAGTACTCCGGACTTACCAGATAATTATTATCTATCACCCAATAACTCACCCTCTGGTCAAGGAGCCACTACCACCTGGAGCAGTGATCCAAGCTCCATGAAANATTAATATCCTCTCAAGGGTTTTTTCCTAAAGCTTGAAAGGATTTTTATGCCGAAAAACAATTTTTTTCTAATCTTTCAATAACATTCCTAGGCATTTTATACTGGTTTAGGAAAAAGCCTTGTAGTTTTCAAGCCACAGAACTCATATTGTGTCAACTGTTGCGATTGACTGATTTGGTTGCATTATTACGGCTGTTCTCAATTATTAATATCCTCTCAAGGGTTTTTTCCTAAAGCTTGAAAGGTTTTTATGCCGAAAAACATTTTTTTCTAATCTTTCAATAACATTCCTAGGCATTTTATACTGGTTTAGGAAAAAAGCCTTGTAGTTTTCAGGCCACAGAACTCTCGGCTAAATGACTTTCACTCTAGTTCGCTTATAAGGTCAGGAATAGACCGCACTGGGTTAGGAGGACGCCGCGTTTTCCTAGCGTAGCTAAACCAATATTAAACTACGGTTATATGACTCTCTTACTTATTTACTTTATGAAACTGATGTTTGCTAAATCGTGTGTCAAGTAGTAGTTCAATAAAAAAATTGTTGGAGGAGGTCACATGCATAAAACATCTTAAAAACGGCTGCAGCGAAATGCACACGACTAAAATAAATAAAATTCTACTAAGAAATCTTGACAGCTGTCAGTTAATTAATTTAAAGGGGTGCGTTGATGTCTTTTATGGGGAGTACATGGTGGCACAAAACGTTTTGGGGATACCTTCATTGTGCGTTCAGCTAACGAGTGTATAAACCTGCCGGGGTCAGGACTCTAAGTCAAGAGTGAATCGTAGGCGCGGGCCTGCGGACAGCGAGCGTTGGCTGGCTCGCTGTCCGATCACCACCAGGCCCGGGTCGATGGCGCGTTGTGTTCCACGCGCGCCTCAAACAGGGGCCCCGGCTGACCAGGGTTGCGGAATTTGTTAGAAAGAGTCGCCGCGACCCCAGAACGCAAAGGGCTTAGAAGGAACACAGATGGGTTTTAGTCAGTAAGAGTCTAACACACACTTCCGCTCCACCCAGAGCGGAAGAAGTCATTTGTTGATTTCCCATCCTTAGAAGAAAAAAAAGTCAAGAGCAAGGCAAGCCTTTCAATAATAATAAAAAAAACTTTTTACATAAAAATACAACCGACTTCCAAAACAAATAAAACACTACAAAGTATAAAATAACTTTAATTTCGGAAGTCGGTGTTTTTGGTTGTTTCTTCGTATTTTAACGCTGACTTCCGTAATTTAAACTTTTTTTTTTGAAATTGCGTAGTTTGCTTTCCTATGACTGTCCAGTGGTGTTGTTACCACTGGAGAGACATAGGAAAGCAAAATACGCAATTTCGTTTACTTGGATGATATATTTTTTCCATATATTTTGATTTAAAAAAAACTACAGAACCGATTTTGATACAATTTTCTATGGGACCAATCGGCAAGTATATATATCCTTTCACGTAGAATTTTTCAAATCGGTTCATAAATGACGAAGTTATGAGGTAACAAACAAAAAAAAAATACAACCGAATTGACCCTCCTTTTTTTGAAGTCAGTTAAAAATAAAAAGTTTGTGGTGTTTTAGGGAGAAATTTCGACTAATTTATGGAAGCCTGTTTTCTTAGGTCTTTTACAAGTTTATTAATTTAAATTTTAATTGCATTTAACCGAGTATATGTCGTGCACTTTACGCTCTGGTTTCTCTGAAAAGCAAATAATATCGTGTTATCAGTGATGGTGTAACATGCCAGACCTTATAGCCCGGTGTCAACGACACAGCAGGCTTGCAACATTTTCTTTTTAAGCAAATAATGAGACAACGTAATTTATTCGGGGGATCACTTAATTTCGTCGCCGTAATTAAGATTCGGCACTCTTTTGAGGTTCACATAATCGTATGCAATAATATCGATTCAAAGGGAACGGACCAAATATTGATTGGTGGGTATTGCAACGTTATTGCATTTAAAAAATATGCAGGTAATTACACCCTTGTTTTGCAGTTGATAAGGTTCAAAATGATCACACGTCTGACGGTCCGCGGTGTGAATGACCGCGGAGGTCATTGCCAAATAAAGCGCTCATTCGCACAGCCCTCGAACGCTAAAATGACGCATCTCATCGTTAGGATATTAACCAGAAAGTCCAATGTATTATAACAATTTTACGGAACACTCGCTACTCTACCATGGCTAGCGGGGAGTAACGGACAACTGTCCAAAACATTGGCACGAGCATAAAAGTTTGAATTGTTGATTTAATTTCGGGTGCTTCGGTGCAACATTTTAAAGCCTCTTTACCCATAAAGTGCGTCGAGATCGAAGACATGACTTAGTGTATCAAAAACATTGAACCCTAAGCACATGCTACTTTCTAAAGAGAGATCGATATTTACGTTACAGAGTTAAGTTGTGTGTTTGATTTAAATAATTAAAAATAAATTTAAAATGTGGTGGTGTTTCGCGTTTTGTTTTCTATGTGTGTTGACCGGCAGTTCTCCACTCAGTCTAAATAAGGTAGGTTGAATAACAGTAGTTGACAATATTTATCTTCAAATTCCAAACGGTGTTACCCCCCACGCTTAAGTGAGCGACTTTTTTGTAAATAGGTAACAGAATGATGTTTTGAATGTCTTATTTACATAATGTACCTGCTGTCATGTGCTGTTATGCATGCTAAGTGGTAATAAAGTGATTCATTCTGTATATATTTTCGTATAAATATATTGTTCGTATAATATAATTTATTGGGAAAGGTATAGACCTTTCCCAATAAATTATACATATTACCTACTAAAAGGCCTACTAAAAACCAACAAATAAACGTAAGTTCTATTACTTACGATCATTTGTTGGTTTTTAGTAAGCCAGTAGGCCAATTATAAATGTACAATTGTATTTTTTTTTGCGGAATCGAAGACACATTAACACCGCCGCAATATGCCAAAATGGTCGTTTAAAAATTATATAATCATTGATTATATAATTTTTGGCATATTGCTATGTAGAATGATTTTTCTGTCATGGCGGTGTTAATGTGTCTTCGATTCCGCAAAAAAATTACAATTGTACATTTATAATTGGCCTACTGGCTTACTAAAAACCAACAAATGATCGTATGTAATAGAACTTACGTTTAATCATAGCTCCAAATGCAGCCATCTATCTTCTTTAATTCTAGATCTTGCTTAGAATTCTTCTGAAACAGATGAACCAAGTTCCCTGATAAACGGAGTACCATATCAAAATGTTGCCCTTGTTGTTTTCATAGGATGACCTTAGGATTTCCGAAGATTCCTTCCGCGGATCACCACGCTATGTTAAAAGGGAGCTACTACCGTGTGAAGACTGTGGTAAGTTACGACAATAGTTCATATTGTGTTGCTGGGGAGTTTGTTTGCACCACTTTTTCACAACAATACTAGAAAGTGTTGACGGGTACTGTTATGGGGATCTGTCTTTATAGAACGACTAGCTGTTGCCCGCGACTTCGTACGCGCATATCCCTTTTTTCCGTTCCCGTATAGCCTATAGCATTCCTCATGAATGTGTCTGTCATATACAGATCCAAAGATTACTCCCTACAACCTCAGAAACTCACAAACTTTACCTCTTTATAATATTAGTATAGATGAATTCAAAAAGGCTGGTACATAGCCTTATTTGCAATATCCAACAAAAATAGGTAATAAGTATTTAGTAAACTAATAAATTTCATAGTGCATATATGCACAAGTAAATAAAAATAATTTTGTACTAACGGGTATAAAATACGGGAGGGAAAAATTTTAACTTAGAACTTTTATTAAGTAGCTCTTATCGGCAATAAATATGCATACTCATGATACAATTATCATGAAAAGTCTCCGCAATTTCCGCACTTATTGAGAAGCCATATTTCGCGTATTACCATGAATTATATTGTTTGAATGGCTGTTATTGCAGCCCATCAAAAATAAATAATTCGCAACGCATTACTAGAATTTTCCGCAAATTAAAATGTAAAACAATTTTCGCTGGTGCGAATTGGACTCCCGCGCTATTGTTACAATTCTTTCAATAGAAATGCCTACAAAGAAGTCATTCATTTACGTACATAAAAGAAAATGTCTAATTTCACGGTATTCCAGAACACTGCCCTACGTCTTGAAATTGTTCGTACTAATACTAGAATTCTTAATCTTAGCAGTAGCATCCGTACGCCCTCGAAATCTTTTCAAAACTTTACGAACTTAGGCTCAACATCTGTTGCGGAATAGATTTGAAAGAGTTACCGCGGCCCTGGAACGCAAAGGGCATTAGGAGGAACACGGATGGGTTTTAGTCAGTAAGAGTCTGACACTCCCTTCCGCTCCGCCCAGAGCAGGAGGAGTCATTTAAAAAGAAAAGGCTTAACATCTGACATTATTTTACCTTCACTTTTGACTGGGAATTTTATAATTATTATCTATTAATTCTAGAATCAGAAGCGGATTAGGAAATTTTGATATCCCTTTTTACTTTGTAGCAAATCCAAGAATCACTAATTACGAATTAAATGTAAAATCAAATAAATATTCGATTTTGCAAGTCCGTTGCTTATCAAAATGAGTAGGTTCTCTAATTTAATATTTTTTGAAAATTAGTCAAGTGTTTGTTTAAAACCTTAGCAGGTATAAAGGTGTTATTTTGTTTCAATATTAACTAAATAAATATTTTAGCATCCTTTCGAATGTCAAGTACCATTTTCTTATCGGTGCCAAATATTAAGGTAAGTACTTCGAAGTATCCGTTTCACATATGATCAACTTTTTACGTCTCAAGAGAGGTCTTGAGACTGATAGGTACTCACTTGTAAACGAGGTGTTAAGAATGTATATTTTTACTGCAAGTTCAGTGTTCGTTGTAGAACCGATGCATGGGCAGATTAGATCCAAAATCTGAAAAAAAAACCTGCTAAGTGCGAGTCGGACTCTCACACGAAGGGTTCGTTTAAGTAGTAGTTCGCCCCCTTTAATTTTTCATTTAAATAAATTTTCATTATTTTTTGTAATACGGAACCCTAAAAAGTAAGTTCTGAAAGCGATTTGCCAATTTTAAAATACAGATATCGAAATAAATATGCACCTAGTTATTAATGGTTCAAATTTGATGGAATTCATTGTGAATGTTGGTATATTCAATTAATATTTTTCTGAACTTTCTTAATGAATCCCTGGAGTGTTCTATACCAATTTATTCGTGGCATATGTTCTTGCATATGTACTACTCCCGGGAGTATGATCCCTTGGAATAATTTCCGACATTAACGCGGGCAATGTCGTTGGCAGAAACTAGTTAATGATATAAGTTTCACTCTCTCAGGCTGTGGCGAACGCAACGAGGAGGGGCGTGTGGTGGGTGGTGTGGACTCCAACGTGAACGCGTTTCCTTGGCTGGGTCGCCTGATCTACGAGAAGGCCTTCGGATGTGCTGCCTCGCTCATCAATGACAAATTCGTCATCTCCGCTGCGCACTGTGTTAAAGGGTAAGGCGTTAATGATATGCAGTGCTATTCTGTGAACATCACACCGTGAAAAGGAAACTTAGATGAGGCTTCAGTCACACAGTTTTACTATTCTGTAACAATGTTACCGTGACAAGGGCTTTAAGTGAGCTGTCAATACCTTTCATCAATTGGAATGACAGCTCACTCCACGCTCAGTTCATGGTGACTATTTAACAGAATTGAGTGGTTGATAAAATGTATCACTCACTATACTTGAGGTATTTTATAGTTGTGTCCAGCAGTGGCAATAATTCAATCAAAATTATTCGAAGCTTCACAATTTTCTGAGTCATGATATTTGTATAACTTAATTTCATCCTTGGATTTTTTTTCGAGCCCAAAATAAGTCTTCTGTTTGTAACATACGAGTATATGTATGTTTGTGTCAATAGTCTTTCTTCTTTTTTGGGCCTAGAAGTTAAACTTGCAAGATTTTTAGTGTAATAATCTACATTTTGGCTATCAGATTCATGTGGTTCTTATTCCGTGTGACATTTGGTGAACACAACCGGTGCGACAAGACTCAGTCTGCTGAGACCCGCCGCGTGGTGAAGATCATCGCTCACAGTTTCTCATTGAGTGACCTTAGCAACGACATCGCGTTGTTGAGGCTCAACAAGCCGGTGGAGTACAACCATGCCATCAGACCGGTGTGTCTGCCGAAGAATGATGGTAAGTGTGAATATGGTAGAAGAAATACACTTGATTTGATTATGAAATGCTACATGCACAATCCTACAGAATCCTAACTATCATATCCTAACTTATTATAAAGTCGCCGTTAGCGAGTTTGATACCTCTTCACTTCTTAACGGCTGAACGGATTTAGATGAGACTTGGCACGCGGGTAAACCGTGCTCTGAATAGGACATAGGACACTTTTTAGTTCCGGAAGTAGATTCCCTTGAGATTATTTTCTTCCTTCATACAGGCGGAGCCGCAGGCGGTAGCTAGTGTCTTGGTTTTTGCTAATGTTTATCGTGTAAAACGAATTTTGTTAGAATCATCAATTAGAAAAAGGATAAAGATGCATTAGTTGTAAACAAATGACATGATGCCACTGGTTTCGGGGTTTGTACCTAAATATGACGGACGCAAATTGCTTGCCTCCATTAAGGTCCCTTACCTGTATTAAATATCATGAAGTAAATACAGGCTAATCGAAAGGGACGTGGTTCGCGCGAAAAAACAAAGATAATGATCGCTACGGGTTTCAAGTCTTTGTCAGATTCAAATAAATCTGAAAAAACCGGTGTATTTCACGAGCCCTGTTTTATTGCAAATAATTTAAAGGCCCAAAATCAGTACTTTTATAGCTTAATACTGTACGTAACATTTTTAAAGCACATATATTTCCATGAAAGCGTTTCCTCTTTTTACAACTTCTTTTTCGATGATTTTGCGTCACTGTGGAGTTCAATTTTATAACGTGTAATAATTGAATGACGAGTAAGGGCATCAATAAATTAGGTATGATATAAAACTTTGACTGATATGGGATCGTTTTGGATTCCTTTTGTCTTTATTGTTTGGTGTAAAAAGAATTATTGTTTGGGATTCAGTGGTTTGTGTGCCTAAAATGCCTACACTATAAAGCTTAAATATTAGTGACTGGTAACAACCAACTATCCTTTTGGGTTTAGTGTTTATAAATATTGTTCAGTTCTTGATTTGAAAAGGACGTTTCGGTCTACTTGTATTATTTCGATGCTCGCTGTGTTAAACATTGTACGTTTTAAATGTTCAAGCTTTTTGACCTTTGCGTTATTGACTTCGTACATGTCTTTTTACATTGTTAGTTTCTAATCCCTTAGTTTTGTTTTGTTGTTTTTCTTGTGCGAGTTACAAATTAACATTTATCTTTCATCCATTCAGCTTTTCTATTCTAATTTTGCAGATAGCGTCTACACGGGTACAACTGCGGTAGTCGCTGGCTGGGGAGCAATGAACGAGACCGGCAAGTGGTCGTGCACCGTGCTGGAGGCCGAATTGCCGGTGTTGAGCAACGAGGCCTGTCGCAACACCAACTACAACGTCTCCAAGATCAAGGAGGTCATGATGTGCGCCGGATTCCCTGAGACCGCGCATAAGGATGCTTGCACTGTGAGTTTGCTTGAAATTATTGATGACCAATTTTTCCCTTTGAAAACTTGTTTTATGTTAACGATTCACCTAGCTAGTCAGTTTTCATGGTGGTGTACTCTGTAATGATTTTACCTGGCTATGGACTGTACCTACATTTCATGATTTCAGTTTCATGATTTCAGTTTCATGATCCTTTAGTTTCATGATTCCTTGACAGTTTAAAAGTGCCTGTAATGGTTTTATTGAAATAAATGTCTTGTTTTTGGAGTTTTGATAGAAATTGAAACATTTGAAATCTTGAATGGGTATTTTTTACATTTTCCAGGGTGATAGTGGAGGTCCATTGATCGCTGAAAATGAAGAGCACATGTATGATCTAATAGGTAAGTTGCTTACTGTTTATTTTTCAATTGCGTCCAATATTTGGATATAAAAGTAAAAGCAGCTATTGCAATGAACTTTCCATTGTCAGTTTATTTTAGTTGTATTCCAAAAAAGAAAATCTTTCATATCTTATATCTTTTGCTAAAATATTGATCGAATTTTTAATTTTCAGGAGTAGTATCATGGGGTTATGGATGCGCGCGGAAAGGCTATCCAGGAGTGTACACAAGAGTTACAAAGTATTTAGACTGGATCAGAGATAACACCCAAGAAGGGTGTTACTGCAAGTACTGAAATAATTTAACGCTTAACTCATAGAAATACATTAAATTTTTATCAAAGATCCAGATGTTGAATTAACGACCAGCGAATTTTATACGCGGGATATAAACCCGCCTTGGAGCACAGAAGTCATGTTGCTTTTCCACTGTGCCGTATAGTCGTTTTATTTTGTATAGTCATACCCTGGAGTAAGGCGGAAATAAGGCACAATATTATAAGTGAAGATCACGAAAAGTCAATGAAAATTATATTTTATCCAATAAAATATGTTTCTGAACCTATGCCAATAGGTAGGTTGCCGTGAAAAATGGGGTCATGGCTATAAGTAATTGAAAAAAGGTTTTGAAAAAAAAAAAACCACTGACTTGCTTGCCAAACGAACGAAATTCCAATAGGAAGCATACAACATACAGAATATGTAACAGCTATTTTCATCCGGTATGAATGTGAGTGAAGGTCGGCCTTACTTGGGATCCTCTACTATATACAAAGCATTGCTTCTTCACGATCCTCGCTATAAGTTACTGTCAAAAACTGTGACAAGAGAAATGCAATAAACTTTATTTTTAGTACCTTGTAGTATCATTTAACATTTTCCTTCTTTTAAAGAATTAATTCTAGAAAAACCGTTACGGTTGTAAATTAGCTTAATCCACTTTATCAAATATTCGTTTAGGATGGTTACTATTACAATGGTTGTTTGAATACTTAATTATTACTTTGTTGTGATAGCAACGGTTCTTCATTGACTTAGACTTTTTTGTTTCTTTTTAAAGGTGTGGTGATGTCGTCATCGTCATCTTTTATTACAATGTGTGTGCGCAAGTAACGGTTCTTACTTCTTAGCTGTATTGATTCAATGTTTATAGGGAAGTATTATAACAATATAGGATGAAGGAATCGATACTTGTATTTTCGAAAACGCTGCCAGCTTTCAAATCCATTGCATCTTTTCAATAACTGCTTGATTTGTGCTTTTGATGAAAACGCGAAATGTATGGTATCATCTGACTTTGGAACAGTTTCCCTAGATTAAGTCTCTATACTTGTATGATGTAGCTTGTTTGGTATATATTGAATGGTGCAAGTTCAAGTTTATGGCGCTGGTTCGATGGAGTGCAACGTCCCCATTCCTGTCTACAGCATCCCGTTGTGGGATTTGCACGTCTAGCCTGGTTTTACAAATATCTGTGGGGAATACAAATTAGAAATATTTCGTGAATTAAAGAGCACATTTTGTCGATATGTGGAAGATTGTGGCAGTGATAGTAATTTGTGTGTGCACGACATTTGTGGTAAGTCAGACCACCCATTTCCAAAATACTAGTTCATCATTCCAAAAAGGTTAAAAACATGCAAAACCTGATCATGCTTACGGTTTCGATATTTTATTTAAATAATTTAAATACAAATAAATAATGCAATAAATGAAACAGCTGAAATAAAAATTAAATCATTCAAGATGGGAACGGACAATGAGACTGAACCAACAGCGGAGCCATTTCCTGATGCTGATGAGTATGGACGAAAGTGTAACTGTCGTGAGTATTTTTTTAAATCCTTTAAAATAATGTCTGTATTCACCTTTTCGTTTTTGCTCTAGGATACTCTTTACTAAACACCGTTAACTGAGGATGTGTTTTGCATAAGATAGAAGATTGGTTCTAACATCCTGCTATATAAAAAATATTACTGACAAGTTTTTGAATCACGCGGCTGAGGCATGTTTCTATAATTATTTTCTTGGTTTTAAGAATCATGACTCAGCTTGTGGGTAGTAACCTTAAAAGTATCCAGGAATCGAACTTAATTAACCGTCTCAAACCCCAATCAGAATATAAAATCTGAAAATCATAAACCATTACAATATAGCATAATAGTTCTTGCAAAACTTAAACCCGCGCGGACGAAGTCGCGTGCGAATTGCTAGTTAGTAAATTTATTTTATGAACCTGCAAGTATGCCTTCAGTTTAGGGCATGTAAAGCCAAGCCTGGCCAGGTTTACTCATAAAAGAGCATGATTTTTATCATTTTCTACTCAGCATTTCCCCATGTACTGGCTACTTGTACTCCCGCAGGTTGTGGGGAACGCAACGAAGCTTCCCGAATAGTCGGTGGGGTGGAGACGGCAGTGAACGAGTTCCCCTGGGTGGCTCGCCTGTCCTACCATAACAAGTTCTACTGCGGGGGCTCGCTCATCAACGACAGATACGTGCTCACTGCTGCGCATTGTGTGAAATCGTACGTATAAGTGAAATACTCGCTGTGCTATGTTTAAGTTCACTGTTCCCGTCTTCTTCTTCGTGTCAGCCCACAATATTTCCATGGGATCGTCGGTGGAAGCGCAAAGGTCACAATGAATTTGCATTGAAAAGCTCTCCGCTCAATTGATGTAGTTTTTATAATTTACTGCTTAAGTGTTCTGAATGTAAACCAGCATTCAATCAGAGAGTGGAAAGTTGAAATCAAATGTTTGATACATTTTATTAACCTTCTGCTGATACTGTTTCAGGTTCATGTGGTTTATGATCAAAGTGACCCTAGGTGAACACAACCGCTGCAACACCACGCACCGGCCAGTGACCCGCTTCGTCGTCCAGCTGGTCGCACATAACTTCACTTTTACCAACTTCAGAGATGATATCGCGATACTGAAGTTGAATAAGCCAGTACGCGTCACCGACAGCGTAAAGCCGGTCTGCTTGCCGAAGAATGACGGTATGATGATACTTCAGTTATCTCCGATAGATAACCTAATAATATGTTATCGTCTCAGTTGGTGAAAGTTGCGGGAATCTGATAGATAGTCGACGGTTTTAGAATTACTTTTTTGCTTTAGTTGCATATCAACAAGCAATCGCTATAAATCAGGGAGGGATTGGGATTCTCAAGCTTAATTTATTTGGTCATTGAACTTTTGTTGCTTATTGTTTTAAAATCTTCCTTATGTCATTTCTGGGAAATACGTTGACTAACTACCATAAACTTCATTGTAATATTTGTTTGAATAGTAGAGGCATGCTAATTTGACTTTTACTGTAAAGCTACATAACGGTTTGGTCTATAGTTACTGCATTACAAAAGCTACATTAGTCACGATCTGGAAATTCCAAGATTTTTTTAAATAGAATTTTCAACCTTGTCATTCCATGAAGAATCACTCAATATTTATGAAATAAGTCAGGAATTCCATGGCTATGTCATTCGATACCCAGCACGAACTTAGATTTTGTTTGAACAGACTTATAAATATAATCATTTTTCAATTATTTTCAGATAAGGCATACACTGGCGTAAAGGCAATAGCCGCTGGTTGGGGCACGGTAGCCGAGGGTAAGAACCACTCCTGCTATCTCCAGGAGGTAGAACTGCCAGTCTTGAGCAATGAGGCGTGTAAGAAGGCAAAATACACACCGAACATGATCGGGGATGGTATGCTCTGCGCTGGTTACCCTGATAAAGGGAACAAGGATACTTGTCAGGTGGGTTCTATAGAAAAGTTTTTATTTATTGATGATAGGCTTGCGGTTGACTTCAGTCCCATGATGATTTAAAGACTGTCAGGTTGGCATAGCTATCAAGAAATACAGGACAGAAAATTCCACTCTTATGCTGAAAGTATTCCTAAGAAGTTTTGTGCGTATGGGTGGGATGTTTACCATGTACTGGCACATTAATGTAAGAAACTTTTAAATTAGTCAGATATTTTATTAGCATAATTAGCTTATAATGTTTACCGCGTGCGAGTGGATTATCGCAGGCCGTAATCCACCTGCAAGCGGACTCATTACGGGTTGGTGGATGTCTTCGAATGTTTGGTTCTAGGACATGCCTGTTTCCTTACGATGTTATGAGATATTTTATTTGGTTAGCAAATATTTCTCAGAATATTTGCATTCCTTTTGAAACATAGCCTTTGTTTGATATTATCTAAGATTCGTTATGCACCGAGTCTAATTCTAATCCATTTTTTTCATTTCGCAGGGTGACAGTGGTGGCCCCCTTTCAGCTGAACGGAGTGACAAACGACACGAGCAATTAGGTCAGTATCTCTAGTAGGCATTTTGGAGAAATATTAGGAGAATCCCTGCAGAAGAAACAAGTTTTTAGGGTTCAGAACATCCGTAAGAAACGGAACCCTTACAGGATCTCCCGGTTGTCTGTCTGTCCGTCTGTCACAGCCAATTTTCTCCGAATCAGATGGACCGATTCTGTTGAAATTTGGTACACATATGAACTTCTGTGGCCGTTAGGTAAACAAACAAATTTTGAGTATAAGGGTAATTTTAGGGACAAACTAGAAAGAAAAATGTATCGTATAACATATCAAATACTATGTTATCCGGAAAAATGCAACGATTCTAACGTTACATCCAGATAACATACATCGAAATCGGTTAAGCCGTTTAGAAGTTATGGTGGAATAAAGAAACTCACACACATACATACATATATACATAGACTAACCCTGAAAACATAACATTCCTTTTTTGGGCATGGCAGTCGTATAAAAATATTATGTGGGTTTTAATTCTATTTTTAATCCCCCGTATCTCCGAAACTACTGAGCTTGAAATTTTGAAAAAAAAATGCAGATAATAGTTCTTTACCTATGGATTACAGGAAAACCTATAAGATGTCTATAGTGTTAAAATCACAAGTTACAAAAATTAAATTCGTTCGGAACCCTTTGCACGTGTGTCCGACTCGCACTTGGCCAGTTTTTTTAACCCTAACGACCTATTATTATTAATACGAAAGTGAGTGTTTTTGAAAGTTTGAAACGTTTTCACATCTAAATTGTTTTTGATGCGTAGGTACAGACGCTATAGGCTACATTTTTGCGTAAATTTATATTAACGCGAACAAAGGCACGGGCAAAAGCTAGTTTTAATGTACTTCTGTGTTGTTGTCTGCTATTTTTTATAATAGCGCGAATTAATTTGTTTCTTACAAAATCTCGAAACTCTATTTTATTGAGTTTTATGTTAGTAACTTTAAAAATTCTAAATGATCACTTTTTACTATTTTGCAGGAGTGGTTTCCTGGGGCATAGGTTGTGGTCGTCCTGGCTACCCAGGGGTTTACACCCGAGTCACCAAGTACCTGGACTGGATACGGAGCATCGCCAACACTGGATGCTTTTGTAGCTATTGATTGAATTATAATGTTATTCTTCGTACCTATGTATTTTATGACCATTTTCTATCTAGTATTTATTTCAAATGAATTTAATTGACTTTTATTGCTAATTATATTTTGTTTTTCTAAATAGTATTATTGTTTTTCTGTACCTTTAAATATGATATTTTTTAAGTAATTCTTAATTAGTTTTCAAAGATAACTTTGGCAACTTCCAGAATATTTTTGTTTTTAAATGTTACACATTCAAATTATCTACAATAACCTACACACATGTAACAGAGTTACAAATGGTGGTCTTTTGACATTCAATGACACGCGCAAAATAAATTTTCAACAATTCGTAACAAAATTGTTACGAAAATTTAATTTGAATTGGATTTCAATTTAATCGCAATAAAAAAACAAAAGATGTTTACGCCTGCATTCAGGGCAAGGAGGATTATGCAAATCTAAACTTATCTAAACTAATATTATAAATCTAAATTGAAACTATTTCTAAATCTAAATTAAGTATATTATAAAGAGGAAAGATTTATTTGTTTGTTTGTTACGATTTGGCTCAAAAACTGCAAAACCGATTTTGAAAAGTCTTTCGTCATTTGAAAGCTACATTACTGACTTAAAACGTGGATACATAAAAATAATGTATTACATAATTAAAGTACCTATAAAAAAGTCCTCAAGGGTATATGTCTAACTATTATGGTTAAGTCACAATAACCGCTTTTTGTTCAAATTATTTAATCAAAACCCGGGTGGAATGGAAAAGTGATGATCTTAGTTTCATGATATTAACCCTTATCCGTTTAAATGGTTTGATAATTAAGACTTAATATGTAAATGTAAATTACATTTCAAATCGGGTATAATAATGCTCTAAGTAAGAAAAATGTTGCAGTTTGAACGAACTGGGGAGAATCTTAATACTTGGTCCGATGAAGTTTAAACACAGCATTAATGATTTCGATAAAAAAAGAATTTCAAATGTTTGGATTTTTCGACAATAAACCCTTCCTTAATGGGCGAAAAGGGAAGATGAAGTTTTTAGGGGATTTTGCACGACAGTTTTTTCGTCATTTAAACTCTATGAAGCTAGTGTTTCCTGGCTAGTACTAAGTACGAATCCTAGATAGAGCAGCACCCACATTTCGCTAGTAATGTTTTACACTCATGTTACAGAGGGCGAGGCTATTGTCAAATACTCGGCACAAATTCACACTTGCAAGACAAGTTATACATATACAAAAATTAATATAAAAAATATTAAGAATAAAATGATATAATTATGAGATAAATAAATAAACTATATCATTTTGCAAACCTACCTATATGTATTTACAAAGAAATGTGTGATCATAATAAAAGGTTGCATTTATAATCTTTAATTTGTTCTAATTACTTTGTTTTACTGATTTTTTTTTAAATTCTTTATTTTTATTAAAAAAAAATTCTGTCATTATTTTTCAAAAACTTGTATTTTGATTTTGATTTGGCGAATTATGTATAGCAAAGTCTGTGCTACTTAAAACTGGGATAATTTCATTTTTTATTTCTATTATGTATGTAGTTGAATGATCAACAGGTTTAAATAATTTTATAGGTGCCTCGTGCATCCATTTCAGCAAAATGAAGTGGTCTCATTCCTCCTGCTGAACGGCTTTGTTTTTTGATTTTCATACTGATACAACCCTAGGTCGTCTTTAAAAGAAAAAAGGCAATTAAACAATAATTACGTTTATTTCTTTGTATATTTTGTTACTATAAATAAAGTGTTAACTACTTATAATTACGATAAAATCATTCTAAATTGACTATACAAAATTCAATAACATAAAATTACAAAAGAAAACAATTCAAATTGGTTCATAAAAGACGGAATTATGAGGTTACAAACAAAAAAAAAACAACCGAATTGAGAACCTCCTCCTTTTTTTGAAGTCCGTTAAAATCGCTTTAACCGCTTCTTGAGTTTCTCTGCATGACATTTAAGTTAAGTAGGTCTTTTTCATGGTTCAGTGGCAGTCCTTCAGGTTTTAGTATAGCATCTGGAGCCTTGAGCGTAGTGGTATAAGTAGGGTTCAGTGGGTGTACGGGTCCAATCGCGGTCACCGCCGCACGCGCCTCCTCGTTGCCTAGCTTGTAATGAGAGCCATCGCCTGTCCTTATTATCCTATTCCCAACCTGTAAATTTACACAAATTAGGAAAACAATTCAATTTTAAAATGTAAAGTCATCTTAACCAACACATATAAACGGCGAAATACAAATCCTGCATCGTACAAGCAAACTATCTACGCGACTAGCATGTACATATGTACGTATGTATGTATAGAACAGCCCGACAACAACAACAGGCTCCATCAGAAATAACAACCATCTGGTTGGTGGATCCTCCATTTACATCGGAGGATTATGAGTGTTATAGTCTATTCCCCACACCTCTATAAAACATGATTAACAGTTTATTTTTGCTCTTACCACTTCAGGTGAAGCAGTTTTTAAGTCAGAAGCCAGTCCGATCCTTTCGAAAAATCGGATGAAACTTGCGGACTGGTTGAAATGCATGGTCAGCTCGGCTGCTTTGTAGTCCCAGGGGAAAGCGTGGTGGTAGTTGTGCCAACCTTCACCCATAGATATCATTGACACAAACCATGATTCAACTGGCTGCAATTTTCTGTATAAATATAACGATAAAAGTTAATAAATAGTTCAATGATTTTACGTAATCATTTTTGATAGTGTTATATCTTTCAACGGTGGTATACTTACTGGTCGTAAGGCCGAGTACCATACAAATGCGCCGCACTGTTGACAAGCCATGTCCCGTTTAGATTTAACGTGTAGCGAGCGAAGTAAGTAGTTAAGATAGTTTGAAATATAGGCTCGCCAAAGAAATATACTGGCACCAACACAGGCATCAGAAAGGCCAGAAGAAAGTATAGTTGAAAGAAATACCTGAAAAGTAAATTATAAGGATAATATCTAAACCATTTTTTTAAGTATGGGGCGGAGCGGAAAGGTGTGTCAGACTCTTACTGACTTAAATCCATCCGTGTTCCTCCTAATGCCCATTGCGTTCCAGGGCCGCGGTGAATCTTTCGACAAACCACATACAATCAAGAAGAAGAAATGGAAAGTGAAAAAATCAGTTTACTTTTTTTGGAACATGACCATCCAGTCAGCTTGCAGATCACTCATGTCTATCTTCCTGCCAAGCTCGATGACGTAGGGATGCTTCTTGTGCATGAGCCAGCCGATGTGGCAGAAGAAGAAGCCACGCTTGGAGTTATGAGGGTCAGCGTCCGTATCCGAGTAGCGATGATGGAGTCGGTGGTCGCGACACCAGATGAACATGGAGTTCTGAAAATTTATGATGATTTGAAATATGGTACACATTATTTATATACTTTATGTATGTTGAACTCAATTTTATTACCTGTCCAGCGATGGTCTGGAAAATTACAAACAAGGCCCTCAGAAAAACATGTGCTTTAAAAGATTTGTGAGTGTAAAATCGATGTGCCCCGATTGTGACTGCTTCAGTAGCCAGGAATGTGATGACAATATCTGAAATAAAACCTATTGCATTAGAAATCATAAATATGCTCAAGATAACGAAAATAAGATTAATAATATTCGTAACTTACTCCATACAATAGTCTGCCATTTAACGTGTCCCGTCAAAAAAAGAACAACTCCCCAAAGAGCAAGAAGATGCATTATTAAGAAACCGATTGCATTTCTCCAAACAATCTTATGCTTGTAAGAATAATCTGTCCCAATAACTTTTGGTATAGAAATTGATCCAACTTTAGCTGTGTTAATAATATCATTTTTTGAGCTAGTTTCATTTACCATATTTGAAGCTTTGCTTTCTAAGTTTACAGCAGTCATTTTTGTTTATTTATATATATTTTGTATTTTTATACACTTGCTCCTAGCTCATCAACTCACAACTGGTCCATCGAGAGTGTGATGCTACTTATAAAAGGAATAGTTGTTTACAAATGAAGTAATTAATGTTTGAGCAATTGAATGAGCTTGAACTCGGCTTTGTATGCAAAATGAGGTACCTATTTACAACATGGTTTGTATTATTGTCTCGTTTGTACTTCGCTGTGATAAGTTGTGTCAAAGATAGATGTTAGCTATCACTAGTTACATATTAGTTCTAGTTTATACAGAATCAATGAAAACACAAAACAAAAATCGCCAATTAAAAAGTATTTCAACGAACACTGTCTAAAAATAACAGGATTATAGTGAATAACTAGAAATCGTAGTAGATTGTTTACAAGATAGCATCTCCGCAGCAAATGGGTATGACCGTGCAATATTCTTTTATATTGACTCATTTGTGTGTTCGAAGAAAAATTGCCCTTTTGTATTGTAACCCAACGTACAGCATTGCGTCTTACCATATTTTTTTACCTTTGCTATTATCTTTCTACCGTATTCCTTTTCTTCTCAACTTCTCTTTATTACCATGAATTTTCTAGTAGCAGAAGTGCCGACAGCAAAACAGAAGGTAAATTACAGAATTGGTGCATTCTGTTTAATTTGTTTCAGTCAGTTTTGCATTCTTTTTCTTCTTTGTTCGATCACTTAAATTTTACAATTCATTTAACTTTTTCTGTGAGTAATACCTGGTTATTTCTGCTTTGATAGGCGTATACACGTCGATGTGTAGTCAGACAAAAACGAGTCGATTTAATGCTTGCACTGCAGAGAGTTTAAAATTTAAATAATGTATGGATTAATAAATCAATAATAATTAAACAAGTAAGTACTTATTATTTTTTAATATAGTATACACTTTGTTCTATGTAGTAAAAATCACAGATTATTGTTAATTATCATTACAATTACAATCAATCAAAACAAATAAACTAACTGTTCACCATCGTTCGTCACTGCTTTACCGTAATGAGGAGCGCAAATCGCAAACTAATTTAAAGTTTATGTAACTGTGTTTTAAATTTTGACTTTTTTTTAGCCTGGACTTGTGTCTCACTGCTGGGCAAAGGCCCTCCTTTTCTCCTTCCAAATCTCTCTGTCTAAAGACAAACATGATAAGATCGTCAAACTACCATCGCCGCGGTCGACCTCGAAGACGACGTCCTTCCTCAGCCTGACTGTTTTTTCCTCAACATCTTTTCCTTTAGTTACCTATGGAGCGCAGAGTGGTGTTTCTTTCGGGATATGTTCGCTCCATAGCCCGTTGGCAAATCTTGAGTCTGGACTTTTGTTGTTCAGTAAGTGACCAACTTTGTGCACCGTAGGTTAGGACGGGCAGGATGCACATGTCATTCAAATTGTCGACCCAAAGACATTAAATTTATCTTTAAATTCCATTTTCTTTTGACAGTTTCGTTTTTTGACATTTGTGTTTTTTATAGCGTTGGTTGGACCACTGTCTTGTTACACAGGCGGCGGGAAAAACAATTGTAAACATTGAGGTTATTTATGATACGTTTTGGTCAGATCACTTTCCCTTGAAAATAGAATGTGATGTAAATGTTATCAGATTGAAAACTTGTGTAACTAAATCACCGCTTAACGGTGTTCATTGGGGTGAAAGAAGTCCTGATGAAATAATGGAATACTCGTCTCTGTGTAATAATAAATTTTAAAGTTTCGATTTTCCTGAGGACTTTCAACTATGTGCTGATAGTTTTTGTGATAATCCCCACCATAGGGTATTATTGGGTTCGATGTATAAAGACATGGTATCTATATTAAGTGAAGCAGCTAGTTTAAAAAGAGTATCTATAGGCATCATTAGAAAGAAGGGTATAAAGGGCTGGAACAAGCATGTCAAAGAGTTTCACACTCAAGCAAGGTCTAAGTTTAAATTGTGCATTTGGTATGGGGAGCCCAGTAGTGGGCCTATCTATGAGGATATGATGTTAAGTCGTAAGGTATTTAAATCAAAATTGAAATAGGGTAATTAAGAACTAAAAAAAAATAGAAATGGATATATTGGCCTCGTTCCATTCTAGGAAATATTTCTCATCTTTCTGGAAAGGCACTAAAAAGCTTAAATCTCTCCAAGCTTTTTTTTTTTTTTTTTAAGGATGGGTAATCATCAAATGACTTCTTCCGCTCTGGGTGGAGCGGAAGGTGTGTCAGACTCTTACTGACTAAAACCCATCCGTGTTCCTTCTAAAGCCCTTTGCGTTCCAGGGCCGCGGTGACTCTTTCGAACAAATTCCGCAACCCTGGC
>NDFZ01005347.1:457129-514906 GCA_002192655.3 Mamestra configurata | reverse complement strand
GCCTGGTCCACAAATTCAAGGTTGCTCAGCGTGCAATGGAGAGAGCAATGCTCGGGATTTCTCTGGTGGATAGAATTCGCAACGAAGTCATTCGCCAGAGAACTAAAGTCACCGACATTGCGCGTAGAATGAGCATGCTGAAGTGGAAGTGGGCCGGCCATGTCTGTAGACGGACAGACGGTCGATGGAGCAGACATGTGGTAGAGTGGAGACCGCGTATGGGCAAACGTAGTGTGGGACGCCCTGCGGCACGATGGATCGATGATTTGAAGAAGGTGGCTGGCAGCGGATGGATGCGGACCGCTCAGGACCGGGATGGTTGGCGATCTTTGGTGGAGGCTTACGCTCAGCAGTGGACGGCAATTGGCTGATATGATGACGTAACGCTGCCGTATTTGGGTCACAGAAGTACCTAATTATTCTTTATTTTGAACTGAATCGTTCTGATAAAGTTACATTTAATTCATTTCCTGAGTGCCAACTCTACAGATATTTAAGAAACGTTCGTATTTGCCATACATTTTTGACAGATTGCGACTGACATTTATTTTTAATATAAAATAAAAAATAAAATAATAATAAATAAATATTATTTATTATTATAAACACACTCGTATCAAATCACCATTCAGGAAAAAACAAAAACAAAATCGGTTCATACCTTCCGCCACAGACGGACACACACACACATGTACATACGTTAAACTTATCACCCCGTCTGTTCGGGTTTAAAAACTACCCTGTAAGCCCATATCCACCTGCCAGGGTGGCGGAATTTGTTCGAAAGAGTCACCGTGGCCCTGGAACGCAAAGGGCTTTAGAAGGAACACGGACGGTTTTAGTCAGTAAGAGTCTGACACGCCCTTCCGCTCCACCCAGAGCGGAAGAAGTCATTTAATGATTTGCCACCCTTAAAAAAAAAAACCCATATCCACGTCCAGTTATCATATGTACAGTGTGTCTCTGAAACCTTGAGTAATAAATAAACAATCAACTTGTTTATCACTCAAGTTTTCAGAGGTTTCTTTTACGAAATGTTGGAGTACAATGGTAGTTGACTGTGATAATGACCTAAATACTAATTGGGTATCTACTATTGTGTTTCTGTTGTAAAATAAATAGTCGTGTTTAACTTTGAATCGATTTATTTCATTTCATATATAATTTCTGATTCTGGGTGATCCTAGCGGAGCTTCACATCGCTGCCTGTGTGGTGAAGCAGTCGATGTCTCGGTCACCATGGCTTATTCTTCAGTAGAAGCGCGGTTCGGATAGCAAGGCACATCGGGCTCTTGCCACCTCCGGCCTGCCTTCTGTTTAAGAACCCAATGGCTTGGCGAGTGACGATGGAAAGAGACCAGGGAGAGAGGAATTACTAAAATATTTGCAAACTTAGAATAGCCGGTGTTTTTTTTTTTTTCAGTTTGGGAAATCATCAAATGACTTCTTCCGCTCTGGGTGGAGCGGAATTCCGCAACCCTGGCAGGCTCGCCCCGTCTTCTATGCTGATATCTTTTTGAGGCGTGCTTGAAACTCAACGCGACGAGGACACGGCGGTGCTCAGCCCAAGCAGGGCAGACCTCCACCGTATGCTCCACCGTGTCCTTCGGGCGATCCTCACAGTGATGACAACCGGGCGTGTCCTCCCGCTTAATCCGAAACAGGTATCTCCCGAAACAGCCGTGTCCGGTAAGTATCTGCGTCAGGCGGAAGGTGAGGACGCCGTGGGGCCTCTCCAACCACTCCTCAAAGAGGGGCCTTACCGCCGCAATTGTGGCGTGCCCAGAGAATAGCTGGTGTACGCCCGCTTTTTTCGTCGTTCAAGGTTGTCCTGCTGATAGGGGTGTGACTACAACACTCACCTAAAAAAATCGATTTTCTCGAAAACTATTTTTTATTCGGGTACTAATTGGTACCAATTGAGTACTAATCATTATTTATTTCTACCTATATCATCAAAAGATTCAGCAGCCATGGTTTTTTTTTTGCATTTTGTCTCTTATGATTAGTGTATGCCCAGCAACGAACTGCAGAAAATTGAGAAAAGGAGACTTTATACTTAAGACAGAATCCATCTGAGGCCTTGAATGCACGCAAATTAAGTACCTAATGCAAAATAGCTTTGAAAAACAATTCAATGGCCGTGACAATGACCAATAAATACTAATTAATTAGATACTATTGGGGTTTTGATTAGCATATAACGATATTATAGCTAATATCTAAACTACTATAATAAAGTTGAAGTTTGTTTGTTTGAATGCGCTAATCTCTGGAACCACGCCTCGGATTTGGAAAATTCTTTTTGCATGTGATAGCCAAATTCATGAGGAAGGCGATAGGCTATACGGAAAATTCCGAAATTCCTTTCCAATTGGTCCCATAGACATTTCATCAAAATCGGCGTTTTCTGCTTTCCTGTGATTTTCCAGTGGTGTTGTTAGGTTGGAGCTATACATAGGAATAGCACTGTCCCTTTTACATCATCGGAATTGGATGGCATTAGCACGTCGTAGTAGGGCAGCAGATTGTTAAAGGACCACTAAAAAGTGAAAATAAAAAACTTTCCAAAAAAAATACAACCGACTTCCAAATAAAAAAACTTAATCTTATATATAAAATTCTCGTGACACAATGTTAGTTACCATAAAAAGGCTTGACCAATTTTTATGAAATTTTATGTGCATATTCAGCAGGTCTGAGAAACGGCTATTATCTATTTTTCATACCCCTAAGTGATAAGGGTTGTCCACCCCTAACAATTTTTTTTTGTTTGGTAATTTTTTTTTTTTATAATATGACATTTAAAAATACATGCAACCTTAAATTTTTACCCTTCTATCACCAACCCCTATTTTTTAATAGCGATATTAGGGCGTTAATTATTTTCTACTCTCGGCGGTCGATAATTGATCATTTACCACTCGGTGGTATCAGTTAGTTATTCTTGGCTATTTGTTAGGTAGAACGCGCTAATCGGCTATAGGCTATATAACATCACGCCACGACCAATAAGAGCCGAGTATTCATGAAAAATGTGACGCAGACGAAGTTGCGTGGGTCAGCTAGTAAATTATAACATAACTTTAATTTCGGAAGTCGGTATAATATACGAAGAAACAACCAATAAAACTGACTTTCGAAATTAAAGTTATTTTAACTTTATAGTGTTTTTTTTTATTTGGAAGTCGGTAGTTTTTTTTAAAAGTTTTTTTTCATTTTTTTTATCCTTAAATGTTGACGTTCAACGCCTTTAATAGCCTAATTGAAAAAAACGTTTTGACTTTGGTTCTATTGTTTAATAAGTATTATTTAGATTTTATATAATTATTTTATTTTAAAATATTCTCGTAATAATCTTATACAAGTAGTAATGTCAAAAAAAACACAAAATATTAATTTAAAAACTAGGAACTATTTAATAAAAAATAATGCAGTTCTTAATTTCCATAACTTAAACATGGTTTGTACTTAGTTCTCCACGGCTCAAACTAAGATGAACGAGATAGATGAGAACCCATGATAATTTTGGATATATTTAAAAAGATCTAAAAGTTCGACGTCCAAAATAATTCGATCTGTTTCTATGTATAACAGTTCAAGCACGTTTGTTTCTCTGCGACACATTATGGCTAAGTACATCCTTTTCATGGAACAACGGCAGTCCTTCAGGTTTGAGTATAGCATCTGGTGCCTTGAGCGTGGAAGTGTAGGTTGGGTTGAGCGGGTGTAGTGGTCCCAGCGCGGTCACCGCCGCTCGCGCCTCGTCCGTACCCAGATTGTAGTGACTGCCATCGCCTGTCCTTATTATCCTGTTGGCTACCTGTAAATTGTGAGAAAAGAATTTGGTGACAACGCTCGGGTGAGACCTACCTTTCAGTTAAAATGATGAAGATTTTGATAAAATTTGAATTTTCTATTGGACTAATCATGCAAGAAAATGTGCTCTTTTATTTTGTCGCTCTAAGTGAATATATAAAAGTACTGAACAACTGTTTTTTTTTGCGAGTATGAACTCGCAAAAAAAAACAGTTGCTGAATAAAAGTTATTCTCTAACAAAAAACTAAGCGAGTAGAACTTACCACTTCTGGGGAAGCAGTTTTCAAGTCATATGCTAGTCCGATCCTCTCAAGGAATTTGATGACAGTGGCAGAATGGTTAATGAGACCACTCAGTTCTGCAGCCTTATAGTCCCAAGGGAATGCGTGATGGTAGTTGTGCCAGCCTTCGCCCAATGTCATGAACGATACGAACCACGACTCCACAGGTTGCAGATTTCTAAAACAAAAATAGATTATTAATATTGTAAGTGACGGTGTAAGTAGAGCTACTTATAAAGCTAACGAACACTAGGTAGGTACTTACTGATCATAAGGTCTTGTCCCATAAAGATGTGCTGCGCTGTTCACTAGCCATGTCCCGTTCAGTGAAAATACGTATCGGAAGAAGTAGCAAAAAAGCAGAGAGTCCAACCAATGTTCTCCAAAGTAATGTACTGGAACCCACATTGGGATAAATATTGCAAGTAGAAGATATAAAGGATAGTAGTATCTGAAAAAAAATAGGAATCATCAATACGAAACTTTGGTAAGTAGAAGTTACAAAAGTAACAAAAAAAGAAATGAAATTCTAAAAGGATGTTAGATGGACATTTACTTTTTCTGGAACATAACCATCCAGTCAGACTGCATATCACTCATATCAATCTTCCTGCCGAGCTCGATGACGTAGGGATGCTTCTTGTGCATAAGCCACCCCATGTGGCAGAAGAAGAAGCCTCGCTTGGAATTGTGAGGGTCGCCATCAGTATCCGAGTAGCGATGATGCAGGCGGTGGTCGCGACACCAGATGAACATACAATTCTAAAAATAAAAGAAGTCGATAGAAGGTCAATGTCCAGTGGGTCACACATTGCATCTATAAGCTGATAGATGTATGTATTACCAAGTTTTTTTAAAACAAAAATTGTAGGTACTTAGTTCTCTGAGGGCAAAGCTAATTACGTACAGCTATTATCGGGACTCCTACTGAAACGTTATTATTAAATAAGGAGTACCTGTCCAGCCAGAGTCTGCAGAGTAAGTAGAATAGCTTGACAGAGTGGTGTAGCTTTGAATGTTCTATGAGTGTAGTATCGATGGGCTCCAGTAGTAATGCCTTCTGCCGCAATGTATGTTACGAAGATAGCTGAAAAGATTTCAATCATGAGTCCAGTATTCGAATGATGAGGAGCGGAGGCAGGCCACGTATCAGGTAGACCAACCATCTAGTCAAAGTGACAGGCAAGAATACACACATTGGGTACATAAGAATTGAAGAGGAGAAATATTAGAATGGCAAATCAAGTAAAGAAAATTGCTGGTTTACGTACTCCATAATACAGTTCTTATTCCAACTCCTCCTGTCAGCAGCACTTTCAATCCCCACAGTCCAAGCAAATGTAGTATCAAAAATCCTATTGCGTTGGGCCAAAATACTTGATGCTTATACGAATAATCTGTTCCTATATTTTTGGCTACCAGAGGCACTTGTGGTGTTATTTTATCTTTTTCCCGTACCTCTTCCATCTCCCTTGCGTCGTGTTTAAAAAGTTTATTACACTAGTCCGAGAGTTCAAGACAGAAGTGCTACATCCTTTCCTGATACTCTATCAGTACTAATGTTCATCTAAAAATACGGAGTCTTTTAAACAAAATGTATCAAACCTTAGGCATTGTTAACTAGGTATTGTATTCAGTGTTGCAATAGATAGAACTTGAACTCTCGTTCTTGTATGCTAATAAGTTACGATGTGTTTGACATTGCAAATAGTTTAGTTTCATTTCAGCGTAGTTGAATCATTCACTATTTCAGATGACCTTTGGTATTTAGAGCTATCTGATCACGCATTTTTAAAGGCTTATTTCTCAAGGAACCGATAAGTTTCAGCTGAAGAATAAATATGGCCGTTTGACTAAAGTACCTAGGTATTATCTATAAAGACCGGCCGAGTGCGTGTCGGGCCACGCACAGTGAAGGGTTCCGTAGTTATCCTTCATGTAAACCATGACAAAAAACAGAAAGCAAATTTTAGTATAACAAAGTTACGAATATTCCAGTAACGTTTAAAAAAAAAATTAGTAAGTTAGGTATCGTCAGAAATAAGAATAAAAAATAAAAGAGTTATTTATTAAAAATTAGCCCTTTCCTTTAGTTTTCCATGTATTGTTCCTTCCCAATATTAAATATTTCAATCTGTGGCGCACTTTCACCGCTCACTTTTTAAAATAGGATCCTTATTAGCGACATTTTTGGATTGGGTTGTCTACAGCGTGCTTTTTTTTCAAAATCACTTGGTTTGATTCCTGGCTAGGAATAACGATTTTTCAAAAATCCAATTTAGTCTCCATCAAAATCGGGCTCGAGACTCCTTAGTGTTTTTCTCATAGTTTTGGATTTGGCCATATACGTCCACTTGAAAAATTCACCCTGTGTACTAATCTATCTATATATAGAAAAATGAATCCCTATTTCCCTTGGTCACGGCATTACGGCGTGAACGGCTGGACCAACATCGCTAATTCTTGTTTCGTTGTGTTTGTTATTGTAAGGAGAAGGTTCTTTTGAAAGGAAAATTTAAAAAAAAAATATATACATCCGGGCGAAGTCGGGGCAGGCCACTAGTATTCTATATACTTTTCATACATCCAAAATAACTGTTTAGGTTTTACAGAGGGAGAGGGGCAAAAGGCTAACAAAATATACAATAAAATAATGCTTAATATTTCATAAGCAAATCTCTGAATCTAAAAATGGTTGAGTTGAGACTAACGCTTAATATTTTTGAAAGACCTATGCATCGATACCCTACACGATATCTTTATTTCAATTTTCAATAATATCTAGTATTAAACGAATAATTCTGAAGTGAAACCAACATGCACAATTTGGCATTTGATATGCAAATCTAATTTAACTGAACTTGGAAAGGAATAGGCAAATAAATCAATTTCATTATCTAGTTAACTTTTATTACTGAAAATATTAAGGAATAATGAGGGTGAAACAATACCTATGACTTAAATTCACGTCTACAGACATTATAAAACTATATTTTGCTTTAAATTCTTTGCTCTTAAGTAAAAATTAAAAAAGCGTAAGGGTAAGATCGCTTAGCTTATTAGGATGCACCTAATAAGTTAAGCGATCATCGCGCGAATACGCGATCGACGCGATCATTTGCTCGATAAAACCAGCACGCGCCCTCTGTCAGCGCGACGCCTCGACCGGGTTTGCCGATCAAAAGATTGCGTTGGTCTGGTATTCACACTATGATCGCTTTCTTTTAAGAAAAAACCTAAGACAATTTTACTAAAATAAACGTCTACTGACAACATAAATGTATAGCTAATTCCAAATTCTTTGCTCTTAAATTAAAATTAATATTGAAAGTCAATTTGGCTAAAATTCACGTCTATAGATAATATAAACATTTTTAGAGTATTCTAAATTCTTTGCTCTTTAATAAAAAAAAAATGTGTAAGAAAATTTTAGAAAATCACGTCTACAGACAACATAAATGTAATTCCAAATTCTTTGCTCTTAAACTAAAATAATTCGTTTAGAATATTTTACTTACATTTACGTCTAAAGACAACATACATGTTTAGCTTATTCTAAATTCTTTGTTCTTAAATTAAAATAATGATTGCAAATCAATTTGACATAGATTCATGTCCATACAGACAACAAAAGTGTATGGCTTATTCTTAATTCTTTGCTCTTAAAATAAAATAAGTAATGTAAAATAATTTGGCTTAAACTCATGCACAACATAAATGTTTGGATTATTCTAAATTCTTTGCTCATAAATCAAAATAATTAGTGTAAGTCGATTTGAATTAGGTTCACGTCTACAGACAACATAAATGTATAGCTTATTATAAATTCTTTACTCTTAAATTAAAATAAAAGAAAACTTGACTTAAATTCACGTCCATAGAAAAAATAGTTCAGTAGCTTAACCTAAATTATTTGATCTTGTGTTAAGTACGTCATTTTCATGGTACAATGGTAGTCCTTCAGGTTTGAGTATAGCATCTGGAGCCTTGAGGGTGGTATTGTAGCTAGGGTTGAGTGGATGCAGCGGGCCCCACGCGGTCACCGCCGCACGTGCTTCTTCGTTGCCCAGCTTGTAGTGACTACCATCACCTACCCTTTTAATCCTATTTGTCACCTGCATTAAGAAAAATATGATTAATTCATCCTTAGCATACACATAATCAGTGTGGAATTCCCTGCAGAAGTCTGTGCTTCTCCCTTCCCTGCTGATAGCTACAACCTGGTATGATTTACGTCCAGAGTGAATAGGTTACTTC
This sequence comes from Mamestra configurata, assembly GCA_002192655.3. Lineage (NCBI taxonomy): Eukaryota > Metazoa > Arthropoda > Insecta > Lepidoptera > Noctuidae > Mamestra > Mamestra configurata. The sequence goes on along the minus strand of NDFZ01005347.1, from coordinate 506,548 downwards.
TGGGCAAGCGTGCTCCATCGTCGACCACATCATTGTTTTCCATCAGGTGAGATTGAGTACAACATTATTGCTAAGGTCTGCTCCATCGACATTCTTCATGACAAAAAACTGAATTTCAAGAAAACTATTTTGAGATACCATTCCCAGACAGGTGGCGATAACACAATTTGTTTTAGTTATTATTTCTAAAAAAAAATTATTAAGATTTTGTTTTTGTATGATACTGGGATATAATGGAAACTATTCAATTTAGATGGGATTTATTGTACACAAAACGATTTTTTCATAATATATCGAGAAATTATAATCTAAAAAAGATTTATTACAATTTTACGGAGTCTGCAATTGTGACCGGTGACATATATACTCATCACACTCTGTAATCTTAATTTTTCGTGTAATAAATTTATTCTTGTTTTCCGTTTATTCATTTTCTTAACTTATTCAATGCATTTTTAAATATTTCTTAAAAAAAGAGATTAAATGTACAAAAATCTACTGGTATCGGGAATAGGGTCCAAGCTACGGTCGGGGTTCCAGAGGGAGGAACTTCCTAACAATGCGAGCCGTGTCCAGAAGCATTCTGAATCAAGTCCTTGATCCAGCTGCATACCGCGAGCCACGACTATCGGTACAATGATTGCCGAGTTCACATATATATTTGATTTGCTTATCTTTCTCGGCTTTCACGAGGTTCTCGCCATGCGGAACAGTTATGTCTACAATCATGGCACGCTTCTCGATTCGGTCCGCCACCAATATATCAGGCTTATTGGCCACAATAGTCCTGTGATATTGCCATTATCGAGAACTGGGTCGGGCACATACCTACAGTATGGTACTTCCGATTACACAAGAACACCACAAGTATTTCAGAGCAAGTTGCTGATGGATAATCTTTGCTACAAGGTTACGTTTATGCAAGTACTCTCCGTTAGCTAGACGAGAACAACCAGAGATAATGTGGTGAATTGGTTCTCCCCGACGGTGACACACCCGACAGATGTCAACCGTGCCGTCCTTCACAAAAAATCTCCGGTAGTTATTCATCATGATAACTTCGTTCATTATTGCACAGACAAAACCTTCTCAGTCTTAGCGTTGCAGAGACTTGTCTAGTTTTTAAACCTACTTTCTTATTTTGTTTCCTAACGAAATTAATCTTACCATATCTGGAGAAGCAGATTTCAAATCGTAAGCTAGTCCGATCCTCTCAAAAAACCGGATGAGACTCGCGGAAAAATTGAAATGCATGGTCAGTTCAGCGGCCTTGTAGTCCCAGGGAAACGCGTGGTGATAATTGTGCCAGCCTTCGCCCAAACTCAAGAAAGACACGAACCATGATTCCACAGGCTGTAGGTTTCTGAAAAAACAAAAATGCACTGAATGTTAAATTTGAAGTCGATAGTATCTCAGAGATAAAGAATGATGGTCAAAGGGGTCGAGGAGCTTTTGACTGTCAGTTGCAGTGTGACTAGGTTTGCTATAAGATGGAACAACCACCTAGTGAAAGTTTCAGGAGTTCTCTAGCCGTGCAGAACCGATCATTAGCTCGAGCCTTGCGTTAGACATCTTTTGGTTAATATGACGATAGCTGGTTTGTGAAAATTTGTTACTGTTTGGGTATGTATTTGCATTACCTATAACGGATCTCCATCCATAATATATATTGCGTTTCGTCCCTTTCAATTCTCCAAATGAAAGGGTAGTACTAACTAGGGTGATATTAAAAGAGTTATGCATATAAATTTGGAAGGATTCAGAGGGAGAGGGAAGCGAAAGAAGAAAGAAAAGATGGATGAATTGTTTGAGGAGCGATATGAAAGAAAAAGGAGTCAGTAATAGCGTTACGGTTGATTGAATAGAATGGAGGAATAAAATGTGTTGCGTGGATCCCAAGTAACATGGGATAAAGGAAGGAAGATGATGACGATAATGTCACTTACTGGTCATAAGGTCTAGTCCCATAAAGATGTGCGATGCTGTTGACGAACCAGGTGCCGTGCAGTTCACAGACGTACCGAGTGAAGTAACTCACAAGCAAGGAGTTCCACCATGTCTCCCCGAAGTAACGTACCGGCACACATACAGGAAGATATATCGCCAGTAGCAGATATAAAATGTAGTAGTATCTGAAATAAAGACGCTTTTAATGGGTTGAAAGAGCCACACAGCTGTTAGGGCCCAACAGAATTTGGGATCGTTCCGACAATCTCGGGTTAAAAAACTTTTATACTTATGAGTAGGCACCCAGCCAGTGATCCTTAAGATAATAATGTAGGATGAAGGCTAGGAGAAATGACAGAAATTAGAAATACGTGCGGGTAAAAAAGGGTAGGATTTCGCTCGAAAATAAAAATTATGAGAGTCACATTTATAACCCTTGATTGAGCCCTTCACCTGTAAGCTATAGAACTTAAGTAAAATATATCACAAAGTTACTTCTTCTGAAACATGACCATCCAGTCTGCTTGCAAGTCACTCAGGTCGATTTTCCTGCCAAGCTCGATGACATAAGGGTGCTTCTTGGACATGAGCCATCCCATGTGACAGAAGAAGAAGCCGCGCTTAGAGTTGTGAGGATCGCCATCAGTATCCGAGTAGCGATGGTGCAGCCGGTGGTCGCGACACCAGATGAACATCGAGTTCTGTAGAAATGATTAGTTAAAGTGAGTAAGGACAGAAGATCAATTAATTAATGAATTATTGTTGTAACGTCATCATTCCGAAGGTATTTCATGAATTCTTAACATACAGATGTGTTGCTGGTGTGTTTATTGTGCCACTTCTTTTTCTCAGCTAAAACACTAGGAAGTGGTGGCGGGTAGGCGCTTTGGGGGACCTTCTCTATTTAAAACTTTGAAGTCCAAAAATGCTGGCTCTCAGCCTAATATGAATAAATAACTATTGATTTTGATTGCGAACTTAATTAATTAACTAGGTATACATGTATCCTAGGATATGATTGGATATTATGTTACAACAATAAATTACCTACAACATTCAAATTAAAGATTAGGAAACACCACTACTTTAGACTACTAACCGCAAACATTTAGTTTCATAATTTGCGTGGTTTTATAAAACTGCATAGCTTTATTATTCTAGACTTGAGTTACTTTTGCCAAATCCCGCTTGGCTTTTGTTGATGAAAGTGAATTTACTTAGATTTTAAATCTACGCTCGGCTGTTTGACCCTAGATATTTTTGTATCTAGTTCTGAGATTCTTCTTTGATATCTGTGCGGACGATTGGGACTGTTTTCATAGTGAAAATAATTCCATTTAATAGTTTACTCACCTGTCCCGAAAGAGTCTGTGTAGTCACCAACAGGGCTCTCAAAAGCGGCGTGGCTTTGAATGATCTGTGCGTGTATAATCTGTGAGCTCCAATAGTTACACCTTCCGATCCAATGTATAACACACAAATCACTGAAATAATGAACAGAAAAATCATTTGATAAATGTAAACCAGGACAGAGTCGTTACATACTTGAAGCCAAAAGACGGGCGTCGTCGCCGGGGAAGGCCTTGGAAACCCTAGCGTGACGACTTGGAGGCGTTCAGGACAAATTAGTCGGATAGAGAAACACATCGGGAAGAGTTTTGAAGGCTATGGGGGAGACCTCTGCCCAGCATATGGACATTTGATCTAAAAAATAAAATGAAATAATCGTATTTTCACTTACTCCATAAACTGGTTTTCCATGAAACTGCACCCGTTAACAACAAACCAAGCCCCCAAAACGCAAAAACATGTAAAATAAGAAATCCGATGACATTTTTCCAAACAATTTCATGCTTATAAGAGTAATCAGTTCCTATATATTTTGTAATCGGGGCGCTATCAGTTTTATGATTATTTTCGGGAACATGATTTTTCTGGCTAGTATCGTTTTCGTTGTTTGTTTTTAGTTTCTTCCGAGGGTTATCGCTGGCCGTCATTTTTTTTATGTTATTCACTTGACTCAACTCTCCGCTAGTATTTTCACTAATGGAATATTATGAAGAACCTACGTTTATAAGCTGCTTGCTCAAGGGCTTTTATATTTTAATAAGTGTATTGTTTTCAAGGAGAATGAACTTTTGGAATTTTGTTTTAATCGATTTTTTTCTTCATCAGATACGTAGCAAGCAAGGAGGCCACGTTTTTTAAATAACCTGGACTTTTCGGTATTTGATATCTTGACTGGTTCTTGGATGCGTCCTATGTAATAGACTTCCTCGAAGATCTTCCTGTTTGTTTTTTTCAAGATACAATTATTCGGTGGCTCCACTTTTTTAGAGATAATTTTAGTGGCCAACTTGGCTGTACGTATTTCAGTTCAAGCCACCTTTTATTTAATATCTGTTAATATCTATTACGCCTTGACTATCAAATTGACATTTCTAGTTTTTTTTGTAAATTGAAACGTCAATGATTCTATGGAGAACTCTTTTTCGAAAAAGTTTTCTTGGTACCAACATTTTTAAACCTATGATAGACCTACAGCTATGATCTTTTGGCGTTTGAATAGCATTATTATGTAAAAACTGTTTAAAAAAAAATGGTTGCAGTATTATAGTATTCATTACGCCTACTACGAAGCATTTTAAGTTTCATTTAAATCAATTAATTAATTTCCAAAAGATTTTGGCTCGAAATCGTGTTTTGTTCTCTTACGGCCGGTCTCCTCTGTCTACCTTTAACCAACTATCAAATAAGCTACCAACAGAAATTGGTGTAAACAATCTAGAGGTGGAATAATTGACACGGATCTAACGATTTTTTCATAATCAACTCCCAACGGGATGAAGGGATTGATTTAAAGGTTGGGTTAAAGTTAAGGGGACGAGGGGTCGCGGGCGAAGTACTAGTATTGAATAAGATTGTCACTCGCGAAATATTATCGTGTAATATTATGTGAGTTATGATTATGGAGCCGTAGTAACAAAACCGTGTAAAGTGTTTTGTTTGTGAGTGTTGTGCCTGTCCTACCGCGAGACAGTGCACCAGGCTCAAAGGCTCAAACATAACAACCGGACATGATAACGACCTATCAATAGTCATTGTAATGAGCAACAACGATATTGTTATGTAAGTTTAATGGGAAAATAAATATTTACTTAATTAAAAAAAAACCAATCCAATATAAGAAACGTGGACAATCTAAAGGAAGAGCAAAGGTCAATTTTGTAATTTAATTCCTCTATAATTTATTTTTATCAAAGCCCTTTATTGTTAAACCTAATTAAGTCATTTAAATTGGGACCGGAATAAAATTATACAAATAATGTCGTTGACTGTATATGTTATGTAAATCATACGAATATTTTGTTTTTTTATAATATTTTATTCTGCAACGCCGTGCGAGAGCTCGGAGACGAGAGTCTAAATAATGAAAAAAGGAAAAATCAATCAAGTCCAGACCGTAATCTATGCACGATTGAGCTCCGATATCAAAACAGAAATTTAATTAATTTCTTATGTACTTCTATTACAATTTATTGGCAAAGAAACCATTCCAGCGATGCCGATGATGATGAAGTTCTTGAAGACTGTTTACCTAGGGTTAAGTACGCCCATAAAATGATGCAGATATGGTTTGTACTTTCTCTTGTGATCAGTTTGGTGAGTACTATTTTAAATTAGTAATATGAACAAAAAAAAACTATATCATATTAATTTTTTTTTTAAATGTCACAAGCGCCTGTGGAATTAATATTTTTGCTATGTGTCACACTCAACTGAAATTCATTACACACTTGTATTGTTTCATAATTTCGGCTATTTTTATGTTTTAAGGCACACGGAAACAGCGTTAATAAATCATGTGGTAAGTTTGGAATATTGTCTTTTTCTTTTAGGAAGTCAGACTTTTCTAAATACTATTGTTTTTTTTAGAGTGCGGTATCGCTGGGACCAACCGGCGGATCGTGGGTGGCACCACAGTACAGCCCCACGCGTACCCCTGGCTAGTGTCCCTCATGCTGGGACCCAAGCTACACTGTGGGGGAGCCATCATCACCGACTTGCATATACTCTCAGCGGGACATTGCATTACTTTCGGGTTAGAAAATTTTAAAGCCGTTACATGATGTTCAAAAACAAACATTTACATTATTTTTCCGTGGTTTCTGTTATTGTTTTTTATTTCCAGCGTCCATTTCCGTGAATTGTCGGTTTATGTGGGTATGCACGACCGCCTGGATACGTCATACACAACGCTGCGTGTCGTGAACGGCGTCAAACATCCTCACTTCACGTCCAATGCCGTTCGGGATATCAACGACATCGCAATCCTGACTCTCGACAAGAAACTTCACTTCACCGAAAATGTTCGGCCAATATGTTTGCCAGAGACAGGTAAGTTGGTTGTCTGAGTGCGAACGTAATGATAAATGGTGAATTATTTTAATAAGTTTCCTAATTACCTTAATTTTTTTGAAAATTTGTGTCATCGCCAAAAGCTGAAGGCAGCTTATTGACTTCTGGAAACCTTATCCAGATTGAATCACTCACTTGGAAGTTTTAGACCGAGAACTTAAACTATTTTTTTCCTTTCTAGAAATGGATTTTAGACATTTGCCTTTGACCGTAGCCGGCTGGGGCAAAACGAGACAAGGAGCATTGACGTCATCAAGATACCTGCTCGAAACCAAAGTACAAATTGTGGACGGCGACAAATGTAAAAAATCGAATATTTATAAGGAGAATCTGGTCAGTGAATCTATGATGTGCGCATACAGTCTTGGAAAAGATGCTTGTCAGGTAATTGTTTGTAATTTACAAGTAGAGAGTTCAAGAGCAACACGCCTCGAGAATCTTACACGTTGTACTGCCACTGCCCACTAACTTATTTACATTGGATTCTAGGGAGACAGCGGTGGTCCATTGTTTTCTACTCACAAAAAAACTGACAACAAAAAATGGTATCAAGTCGGTGAGTTTTGAGAACAAATCATTTATATCTGTATCTGTGAATCTTGTTTTTATTCGGGGATCTCGTCTTGGTGCCTCTGAAATATATCTGCATAATACTTTATATGAAACAATCTTTTCCAGGTATTGTATCTTGGGGCATAGATTGCGCCATGCCAGACTATCCAGGTAAAACCATTCCGAACTTGTATTTTTAATTTAGATATCTTTTTCTTAATTATTTAAATTATGCTTGCAGGTGTCTACACAATTGTGGCAAACTACATTCCCTGGATCAAGAAACAGACGGAGAAGGGGACATACTGTGTATAGTCATAAGAAATCACCATTTTGTAACATAGGTCAATAAAAATGGAAAAATATACTATTATTTAACCAAGAAATAATAACCCTTGCCTAATTGTCTTGTAGAAACAATTTGTCATGATTCAGTTTTTATTCGTTTTTGATGCATAAAGTTTTATTACGAAGAATTTTCTCATTGTTAACGTTCTGGGGAGAACGTATCGTTTGCCGATAAGAAAATAGGTAAAATGGCTACAAGAAACAAATTGAATCGTGAATACAATTTGACAAGTTTACGACCTAAGCAAACATATTTACCGAAATGCTAAGGAGGGATAGAACGCTGTGTTGATATTTTAATACATTCTTGGGGGCCACAGTAAAAGCATCTAATGGGTAGCCATTTGATTTAATAATGACATTTCGAAATTATAGTTCTAATGTTCACGATAAAATTTATAACCTTCAGCGTGTTAAATTTACAAGGATATTATCGCGTGGATAATTTCTGCGTTTTAAATCCGTGTAGAGCGTAAATAAGCCAGCGTCAGTGCATCGGTTGCAGAAAACAGTTGCGGTGGTAGGGGCTATGAGTGAGTGCAGTGTCCAGCAAACATACTGAAATGTTCACAATACTAAGCACTATTTACTTGCTAATCGGGCTCGGTCAGGTCTGTATAATTATTCAAAATTATCGATGTAATTACAGTTCACGCGATATCAAAAAGTGATCATGTTTTAGGTGGTGCTGGTGCGGAGCTCAGAATGTCGTAAGTCTATTGATAACTATTATGCCTTCATGAGAACAATTCAATGAGCCCAAAATGGGAGAGCGAAATTAATAACAAATACTTTCGAATAACCATAATGAGTGGAAAAACATGAACGTCGATATCATCGGAACTAATAATGTAAAACTGAGACGAAATCTGTAAATTAAATTAGTGCAGTCTTAATTGCAAGTAAATTACTGGAATTGGTTTCGTATTTTTCAAAATTGGACATACATTTTTTGGTTGGTTTCTTGTTTGTATGTGATTCTTACCTTTTATTAGTGTTTCTGAATGCCGTACCTATTTAGGAATTTATGTGTGTATGGTGCACGTGTTTGGTGCAGTCGGCGCACTTGCAATGCTTGTGCTGCGCACGCGCCCCGCACCGTTGTTGCTATTCACAGGAGCGGTGGCGACGCCCCACAAACGTGCCACTCGAACCCGTTCCGATTGTGACCGAACAGTTAGCCGTCCGAATGATCTGATGCTTATTTTGTAATTAATGAACTTTCTCTGTGCCAAATTCATGATGCGGTTAGCGCAGCACGTAAAACGCATTAAGTACACTCACCAAAAGGTTTTAATTCCTGTTTGCATTAAATCAGGTAGGCATACCTCTATTCCTGTTTGGCAACACCAAATTCCATTAGAGGGTGATTTAAGTTGATGGTACTCAGGTGTCAATGTTAATGTGTAATCAGTAAGAAGTTTTTACTATCACCCACCAAAGTGTTCTTCCATATTCTGAGCATCAAAACAATAACATTTTCCTGTTTGCGTTTTGTAGTTTACTATGCTATGACGTTTTATTTGCTACAAACATTTTCATCATGCGATTTTTACGACTTGCCACGTTTGAGAAGAATCCCAATAATGTTCAATGTTATACAACATCTGCATACTAGCCCACTTAAAAGAGAGGAGGGTCTTTTCGAAAGGGGATATTTTCAAATTTATATTTTTTTCAATTGAATACGAGGGCTTCTTACTTATGCTAAAAATATCATTATGCATCTTGAACGAATGCAAAAAGGGATATTCCATCTATCAAATTGGACTTGAAAAAGCGTGTTCAAAACAAAACAGGATATTTTCTCAAGAAAATCGCCACAGTTCACTTTCATTTAGTTTTTTTTATTTTCTGAAAATAAGATAACATGCAGTTATCCCCTTTTGAAAATACACTCCAAGTTACATGTCAAAGGTTTCGGGAGATGGTCTTTCAGAATATGGATAAACGCACTAGTAAACCCAAAAAATGAGTGTCAAATTTAAGACGTATCCACTTGAAAACAGGTAGAAAACATTTGCTGCACTTAAGAGGGTAAGGTACTTATATCATATCTTAATCAAACATCAAAAATGTAATCAAAGGACTGACACTGTCTAGATAACATTTCAGGGACAAACAAAACCAAAACTGTAAATAAATATGGTCAAGGAAGAAATGGGATCAGTTTATTTGCTTGTTATTCTGGGTTCGAATCAGGTATACGAATACCTATCCATACTTCACTTATTGAATCAAGGGCTTCGGGACATTACGAGACCAATGTGTTATCTTTACACGTGAGAAAAAAAAGGTAGAAAAACAGCAGGCTGGAAAATGACAAAAAAATGAAACTTAATTGATCTTGGTTCATCACATTTCATTGAACAGGGGTCATGGCTTATTGACCTTCTTAAAACGACACTGCTTTTTTAATGGTGGATAGACTCGGAAAGTACTTTAGTAACTATTAAGTAATTTGTGGTTAAGCTGTTGGGCCTGGCTGTCATTTGTAGATCTTAGAAGCCATGAAATCTACTAAGGGGATATCGTGGAACCCAGTTTTTGGGTTTTCGAAGCCAGATGGGTAGGTAACTGTATCCTGTTGGACTGAAGCATATTTGGGAAAAGGTTGGGCAGAATGTTTGATGAATATTTATATGACAACACATTATAAGAATCTTCAGGCATAATATTTTTATGATCGGAGCAGAGTGTGGCAAGCCTTCCGACAATGTGGTGTCGATGAGGATAGTGGGAGGAAGGAGAGCAGAACCTCATTCGTTCCCCTGGACCGTGGCCATATTGAAGAATGAGCGCATGCACTGCGGGGGAGCCATGATCACCAACAAACATGTGCTCAGTGCGGGCCACTGCTTTAAATGGTAAGTTAGGAATGTGCTAAAGACTATGTGCATCTGATTGCTTGAATAAGCTTGTAAGGTGAAAGGGAGCATAAACACTTAGGTGTTTCGCCCGTGAATGATTCAAAATATAGCGATGGCATATGTGCGCGAGCAAGCGATGACAGATGAAAAAGATGCAGGTTAATATGACGGGTATAGGATAGACGTTATTACTAGTAGTATTAATAAATATATACCTACATATAACGCATGAGGATGGTCACAGGGCAAGACCAGTGGCAAGCAATTCGAAAAGCCTCTAACCAGTAGTAACTCTTCATAGTAATGATAATTTGCGTCATAATAATTTAATGTGTGCACACATTGGATTCAAATAATGTCCATGCACACATGTGTAACCCATGGGTGGTATTCCGTCTTGCTTACGACACTCCGAATCGAGAGCAATAATCAGTAATAAAACACATAATTAACTGCTGCCAGTGGTCTGGGCACTTTTGCCATTGACAGCGATGTGGATGAATTTTTTGATGCCCCAATGATTTATTTTGTATGTACAAACGCGTATAAAACAAAATAAATCATTACACATAAACACATGAACAACTAAACTAATAATCGAGAAATTATGTAGTTTCTCGATTATTAGTCTAGTTTTTAAGTATTTAGTTGTTATTTGTACATATTATAGTTCGTTAAATGTAAATAAACAAGGTTAAAGTTATGGGATATCATAGTTAGCATACATATTTTTGATTTCAGGGATAACTTTCTGACAATGGAAGTGTTAATAGGACTAGACAATTTAGACGATTTGAAGAATGTCGAGAAGCGAAATATCTCGAACGTCGTGATTCACGAGATGTTCACGTCGACTGCGGTTAGAGACGAGAATGATATCGCGATAGCTACGTTAAACAAGCCAGTCGTATTTAGTGATACTATTGTGCCAATATGTTTACCACAGCCAGGTATGTTCATGAACTTAAAAGAAAGTGGTACTTACATACCTATATCTCCTCAATTTCTCCTGTTACACTAAAATAAAATCGTCATAGTTCCTCCAAATTTTTTTCCCTCGTCTTTCTATATCGTATCTTCGGAACAGAACACTTTCTTTATGTCAAAGACACTTTCCAACTCTTTGTAATGTGCCTATTTAATTCTAATCACCGTTTGATTAGAAAGTAAAACATATAATTAACGTTTGTTTTCTTAACAGCTGGTTAATTTGTTTCACAGCTTCAGTTCAAAAATGGTGTGAATTAAGACAAAGATAGTCAAAGAATATTGGAATTTATTGTATACTAGCTTTTGCCCCCAACTACGTTCGCGCATATTTCGTTTATCCTCGTTCCCGCAGAAGTTTCGAGAAATCTTAGTGCTCCCCTACACTCCCCAAGGAACCTACATGCCAAATTTCAGCTTTCTACGACCAGTAGTTTCGGCTGCGCGTTGTCTGTCAGTCACTCAGTCAGTAAAGGAAGAATTTTATTTATTAAAATTTGCGTAGATTTACGTCATAGCTATAATTAAAAAAATAAAACCTTTTCCAATCTCTTGGCTTCATTGATCAACATTTTTGGCCAAATAAGCTAGAAAAAGTTGCTGATAAAGCAAAATACAGTTTTTTTTTGGTTTTATATGGCATCGGCCCAGTTTATTTGGAAGAGCATGCCGTTATTGCCTGGTAGCGCTTAATTTATTAACTATAGTTATTTGCATTTTTTGCTATAATTGGTTTCCTAACGTCAAGTTTATTTTAAGATATCAAAATGATTATTTCTTTGCCTACATAGCTAAAACTTGTTTAAGTAGATAAAAAATATATATTCGATTAATCCTTTTTTTACAAAAAATACATCCATCTTCCTAATAAAAAACACTACAAAGTATAAAATAACTTTTATTTCGGTAGTCGGTGTCAAAAAACAAAGAAACAACCAAAAAAACCGACTTCCGAAAAAAATATATTCGATGAATTGATGTTTTTTAAACACTATAATCCAAATGGTTTATTTGTTTAAAATATTCATCTTATCACTAAAATAAAGTTGCATTTAAATTTTTTAAGGTGAAGATTTTACAAATAGAATAGGAACTATTGTTGGATGGGGACGAGTCGGCGTAGAGAAGTCGTCATCGAAAGTTTTACTGAAAGCCAGTCTTCGAATTCTTTCGGATGAAGACTGTATGAACTCGCAGCTTGCACAGCATCTGAAGCCAACTATGATGTGCGCTTTTTCGAAAGGAAAGGATGGCTGTCAGGTAAATCTTTCTTCTTCTAAATTATAATTGGCTCTCGTTTGACCACAATCTCACCTGATTGAAAGTGATGATGTGGTCGACGATGGAGCACGCTTGCCTGAAATATCCTTTTACTTATGACTTAGTGGAAATAAGATTTCCCAGCGTCTGGAATGTTAATTTCATTGTTAAATTAAGATTATGAGTTAAAGTTAAACGGTAATTTTCATTTAATTTGTGGGAAAAGACGTGACTGCCGCAGCGAAAGATTCTGGTATTTTTATGTCGTTTTCCCAATTTATTTGTTTATAATAAGATTTTTTAAAAGTAAAAATTAAGTTAGGTTTTTGAGATCTACCTATCTGCTTATTAGTAGGTATTTATAGCAGATGTCGTGTTATACCCACAGGAAACCCGATTGGGTAATCTATTATCAGTGTTATTCAGTACCTAAATCGGTACACATAAAACAGAGTAGGATAAGCATATACCTGCTATATATAAATATCCGGTACAGTGTGTTGTGATCGTGATCCTCAACTTTTTTTAATGAAAAATATCCGTAAATTGTTTGAGTTCCAACAAAAAGGTACATATTAGGGAAGGAGCATTGACTAAATCTTGTATATATACAGATCTCCACCTGTTATGGTATTTACGCACTCCTTTTGCATATTATACTGAAATGGGTACCCTAAAAAAAAACTATTACTTTTTTTCAGGGCGACAGCGGCGGGCCGTTACTAGTCTTTCAGCCTGAAGGGAAATATGTTCAAGCTGGTAATAAAACCTCAACCTATTTTATAAACTTATAAGTTGCAAAGCAATGATTCATATCCATCTCATAATCTAAAATGCTGTCTGGCAATTAAGCCTAACATACAATATTTTAAAAATTCGACCAATAATCATTTGAAATTTTATTTAATATGGTAAATACTTATAAATCTAAAAGTCACAGTCTTTGAATCCTGATAAAAGTTATCAAATTAAGTTATAATATAACATAAGATGAAACTAAGGCAGATTCCGCATATTTGAAATAATACTACATAAGTATTAATTCAAATATGTGTAATCAGACTTAAAACTATTTTGAGACATGTACAAACAAATTAAAATAATTTGCTAATTAGTTGTAATGATTGCAGCACTGTATTTTTTTCTGTTCTTCACTGCTTTACAACCAAAGCCAGTTTCAGATCCCTGTTTATATATTGTCGACTTATAGGTATATACTCTGGGACTGCAACGATAATATTCGAAATAAACAGCTTCTTCTTTAATAGTTTGTAAGAACTTAAGGAAGCGTGGTTTTAAGTGATTACATTATTTAATCTTTTGTGCCACGATTCAACCAAGTTCGTCGGTCTATGACGTTGTCCTTCGCAATTTCATAAATCTATTGAAAAAGACGCATTGTCCAGCCAAATGGAATCAAAATATTTATTTAATTTTGTGACATTTTCACTATTGGGGGCAATTTCACAATTTCAATTGGAAGATGAGCTAAAGCACTACACTTAGCCACATGTTCTTTTTCTTCTTTGATTTTAATCCCAACATTGCGACTATTCTTCAATAAAGCTTGCTTAAGGTGCATCCTTTGATTATAGCATTAGGAAATGTATTGCGCAGAGTATTAATGACTGCCATTTCACAGTCAACAATAACTGTATGAGGATTCCACCCAGGCACGTGTTGTTTTATGAAGTTCAGCATGACTTCGTATGTGTGTTGCAATTTGTTCGCTAGCAAAATAACTACAACGGGGCTTGTTAAAGTCTGACAATCGTTGCTGCCCAGGTCCACGTGAATAGAATAGAGCTGATAGAATGGTTTGGGGCAACTCGTAAAGGCTTCAGACCATCCGTGAAACAGATTTCACTTCTAAATATGTAGATGAAGCAGCTTGAGAATTGCTAACGAATAATCAGTGGAGTACTTTGGGAATAATTCCAGATACCTATGGAGCATAATAAGTACTTTAAAATAATAATAATTCCTTGAAGTAACTTGGGAATTAATGTATGAGATTCTTATCTTTTTAGAACAAAAAAATGGAGTACTTTGGGAATAACCCATTTATTGATGGATCGAATAGACAATGTACGAAAAACTCATCGTCATCTAGCGCTCATAATCCTTAAATGCAGAGGACAGGTTTGTCTGAGCGCAATCCCAGCTCGGAATCGATCATCGATGGACAGAAAGAAAAGACATAGATTTTGGGCGGTCAGTGGCGGAATCTTCTTATGATGCATAACTTACCCTCGGGGACGGGGTAGTCTTTTGTTTCTTTGACATTGCAAGGTCATGTGCAAGGAAATTTCGACACGCCTTTTACAGAATCCGTTATAAATTGGTTCATTTCTGAGTTACAGTTATGAGGTTGACGTTTTTAATTGATAAGCGACTGCAATTTTGTTGATTAACTTACTCAATCGCATTCCTATACAACGTGAGTTTTTTATCATCATCCTTAAATTTTCTTGACATTATGTATCAATCAGACTTGAGATATGCAAAGACTAATTCTTTATAAGAAACAACTGTTCTCAGACATTTGTCCAGTTAATTGAACAAAAATGCACAGAGTAGCTGATTGTTTTAAAGATGGAGGTGAAGAGTTTTTGGTAGTTTTGTTGAACAAAAAAGTGTAAATATTGTATAAATGGCAGCTGTATCGCCGGATACAGCTGCCTAAAGTAATAAAAAATAAGGTAATTAGGAGACGATTAAAAAGATGTAATTAATTTTCATGCACGAGGCATGTACCTATTATGCCCATTGCAGTTAATCGAACTGCTAGGGCGGCAGAAACTAGAACAGAAAATAATCCTTGCGTTCATGCGTTTTTGCCATACCTACCTTTTATTGGCATCGAATGTGTTGTTAATTGTGAATTTTCATCCGTGGAGCTTGGAAACTGGGCTTAGGTGCCCGAGTTGTGTATATATCTAAGTGCCTATTGGCTTAGCTCTATTCTGGCTCCTGCTTATTAAGGGAAGTGGAGATTATGTTTTTTTTTTAGTTCTCCGCTGATATTTTCTGATAAATTTCGTAACGGGAACCAACACAGTTGAATCGTTTCTCCGGGACTTACCGATGACCTTGATTGACTAGGCGCTTTTCTGGTGGTCGCCGCGGTTAATTCTGGCGCTCAAGAGTTGCAGTGGTTGGGAATACAGTCGCAGGCTTGTACAAAAAAAGACCTTGGCCCTTTTAACTAAGAAATTTTCTTTCTTTGTATGCAGGAGTCGTGTCTTGGGGTATCGGATGCGCTGATCCCAAATATCCTGGTAAGTTTCTAGTCTTGTATTTTTTTTGCTCAGTGGAAGAAGGATATATGATATATGGGTATGATATGGGTATAATATGATAGGTATATGATATAGGATATATGGGTCATTTAGAAAACCGTGTCAAGAGAAACTGAAGGCTGGTATTTTTTTCTTTTTAGGTAAAACTGTTCGGATGAACAGTCCGACACACTGTATGGTGTCGGACGTAAAAGAATAGCACGGTCCCATCACTTCCCGGGGGTGTCGTAAGAAGCTACTAATCCCTTAGTAGCCTCACTAGAGAATGGGCAGCAGCATTCTCTGTACATTGGAACAGCTACACTGCGATCGCCAAGCGTGGCCGATTATGACAAACCGCCCCAATGGGGCAGACCTATGTCCAGCAGTGGACGTCTTTCGGCTAATATGATGATGATGATGTTCGGATCGGTAAGGAATCGTCCATGGATTATCGGCCATGCTGCAGTTATAATCGATTGTAGCCATAGGAGAGCGAAAATTACTAAACCTTGTCCATTTTCAGAATGCGCTTATGTAATATTTTAGTTGTGACCTAATCTACGCTGCAGCGGTGGCATAATATATTGTACGTAGGTTTATACGAGGTTTTTACGTAACAAACGGTAAGACCCAATCTACAACCTGGGACATCTCAAATGATGTCCACCAATCCTTAGTATCATTATAACTATTCGAGTGTCATAAAAGTAGGTTGAATACCTATTTTTTAAATGAAGTTCGAACACGTGGAAATATTCCTGCGCTCGCGTCACCTATCAGTTGTAGATTCATTCGGTCACATGCACGCAGTGTGTGTGGCGCGTCACGCTAGTGCGCCAGCCAAACAATTTACATTAAATTACGCCATGGTAACTCATACTCACGCCTTTTCTCTTTGGGAGTTAGCTGAAACTATACGACACTACCTGCTAAGATCCTCACATACAGCATTTGCTTCGTTATGGTACCACTTAACAGTCATTTTGAACACCCGCCGTACCCGATAAAAAAAAGTATATTGCTAAATTGGAACTTCAAAGTTTTTGAATAAACATGGGAAAGTCATTATTGAAGCTGTTATCAGTCGAATACCAATGTACCTATAACGTAGCAATATTTAATTGCCATGTTGAATTTGAAAAGCGGAAGTACCTAATGTGCTATGATATGA
This sequence comes from Mamestra configurata, assembly GCA_002192655.3. Taxonomy (NCBI): domain Eukaryota; kingdom Metazoa; phylum Arthropoda; class Insecta; order Lepidoptera; family Noctuidae; genus Mamestra; species Mamestra configurata. The sequence continues at coordinate 489,710 of NDFZ01005347.1, read as the reverse complement.
CTTCAAATGGCGGCGTATTTTTTTCAAACGACGTGCCCTTTTTCCGTGCCGTAACCAAAAAAGCTTTCTTGGTTCCGCATTTTTAGAATCTGTAATCTAGAAGAGAAGAAAAGGGCGTTTTAAGGATAATCAATTCTCAGTCTATATACTTATATATGATTTTATGGTGTAGAAATTATGAATATGGCTTATTGGCTAGTTTGCTTGCCCCATATCTAAAGGTATATGTGGAGTTATGACACATTAAGTTAACGGGTCGTTTATACCCGTATATATATTTATATAGATATATATAATACTAGAAATAAAGACAAATTAGATCAACCATTTTTTAGATTAGCTAAAGTCCACACTTCTTTCATGGGGTATTGTGTTAAATGTTAGGTACAACAAAATACCTTCTGACATATTAGAACTAAATGAAAGAAAATTTAAAACTCATGTTAAAAGTACACTTTGTGAACAAGCATATTACAAATTAGAAGATTACATTCAGGATAAGAATGCTTGGAAACATGCTGGTCCTGCTCCATAGGACAATCAAGGGTGAAGGTCAAACTGGTTGATTAATGTATTAACTTTATAGATATACTGTTTCTTTTTTTGTGTTTTTATTTTTCTGTTGACTCACACACTGTTGTTTAATTAATGGTTCCAATGTTTGTAAATATGTGAGTACCATTTACCTAAATTTCTTTAGGAAATGAATAAGTTTACCTCTGCTGGTGATACTTTGTTCTTATAAGTAGCATACTCTGGGTGCATCGTCCTCACATAATATTAAATTAATTTTTGTATACCAAATTTTGTAAAATCATTATTTGAAAAGAGTAACTATGGAGTTTCTTGTCCGTTCTTCTCCATAAGAATCTACCTTTCCGAATGGACAGTAGAGTCACTTTATTAATGTAACATTATTATTTTACTGAACTGTAAACGATGACGTTCAAAAGTGCCGTTTAATGGCCTAATTGAAATAAACGTTTTGACTTTGACTTTACCACTGAGCAAGAATAAGCTTATTTTTCGGGGGAACCCTTCAAAATGCACCCACGGGAAAGATCAGGGAGCGTGAGATTTTTATCTCGCTAAAACTACCCCTGGTGGTGATAACCATCTCCATCAGTTCATAAAAGAAGCCCCGTGACCTCTTAAGAGACCACCCCGGAAGCCCCTTTGTGCAACTCCTGTTAAGTTACATCCCTGGGACAGCTGGACTAGACATAGGCTGCAGCAACTCTGTTGTTCGTCCCTAGCCCACTAGCTTGGAGTATCTAAACGAGATTGTGCCATGTGATGATCCGACCCTTGAGGATCAATTTTAAAATTTATTTGAATTCTGTGAGAAAGCTTAACTGGTTTGGCCAATGCAAAGACCCAGGCCCTGACCAGGGAAGCATAATTATCATGGAAAAAAGTAGTGGCCTTATGATGAGGCAGATCATTGAAGGAGATAAAATAACAGTGATTTTCCTAGCTTGTTTCTCACCGAACTGTTTCTTACAGGTGTGTACACCAAGGTCGCTGACTACATTAATTGGATCGGTCAGCACACGGCAGATGGATACAGATGCAATTCTTCATAATAAGTGTTTTAGATAGTTCAAAATTGTATGTATATAAAAGTAAAAAAATATAATAGTATCTACCTATTGTTTCTATGTTCGGGATTCATAAGGTTCGGGCATTGCATCGTTTGGACCCTGCAATGCCTGAACCTAACAAGTTAAACTTTTAGCTGAGAGAATACTGCTCGAATGTTAAAGCAATCAGCTCAGATAGCATTGAATTTCTTTAGTCCATCTTAACATAAATATTTAGGTTCACCTTGAATAGATTAAACTGGTATGTACATACCTGTCAGACTTTGGTATGTATCTACTTGTGTGTACCTTTGCCTAATAGCCTATTAAGAGCAATAGAAGCCTAATTAATTAAAGTTAATCATCAATCCAATGGGGGCGCCAAATCAACGAAAGAAGACACCTATAAAGGAAATCGAAGCGTTATAATATAACACGTTTATACAGGATGGCTGGTAATTAAGTACGTTCATTCAAATGGGGTATTCTAGAGCTAATATGCAACGATTTGGACCCTACTGTAATTTAGACTCTACTGTATTCAGAGTAGAGGAGATTGCTTAAAAGCAGAGATTTCCCAAAAGTATCCGTACGGATCGGACGGACGGAACGGATACTTTTCGGATAGCTCTTGAAGTAATGAATCCCACAAATACACAATGTATAAAAAACGCTACATCTTTGACTATTCAACGTGGAAGGTAGGGATTTCTCACCATTCTCGTAAGGTGTAAAATTTTTAAAAGTCTTAAAAACATCGATAACTCGAAAATAACCCAAAATTGGTATTGGGTCAAAATCGTTACAAATTTGCTCTAGACCCTTATTAAGTGCGTTCCTTCAAATGGGGATAATGACGAGCACTAGGTGGCACCACTGAGGCGTCAGGTTCAGTCACCTGTCAAAACGCTAATGTTTTTTGATGTTTGATAAATTGTTATGAACGTCATGTTGTTGAGCGGTGGTCGAGCGATTTGCTGGAAACATTTAACCTGTAGGTTATCTTATTATAATTGTATATATACATTTATATAATTGTTCTGTGCGTGTGTGTGACTGAACTGCTCCTAAACGGCTGGACCGATTTTGATGATTTTTTTTGTGTGTATTCCTGTGGATTCGATAATGGTGGATTTACAATTGGACCCGGTAGGTGGCGCTGCAATCGATTTCTATAATATTTCGTCAGACACAAATCAAACGTTAAGACAGGACAACGTCTGTCGGGACCGCTAGTAAATATATAATTTATTAGTGACCCGTCTCGGTTTCACGCGGGTGCTAGGTATACCTTTAATACATATACAAACCTTCCTCGTTTATCGTTCTTTCTATAAGTGAAAAGCGCATCAAAATCAGCCGGTCTATATGTTGACAACGTCTCACCGTGTCAACTTGGGTGGAGTGAGCGTGAAGTGAGCTGTCATTCCAGACGAGGTGAGACTTCACTTTTCTGTTCCTTATGGTTACGGACGTAAAAGAATAGCACCATCCTATCACTTCCCGTGGGTGTCGTAGGAGGCGACTAAGGGACTCACTAGAGAATGGGCAGCAGCATTCTCTGTGTATTGCAACAGCAACACTGCTATTGCCAACCTGCCTGCCAAGCGTGGCGATTATGGCAAATCCACCCTTTGGGGAGGCCTATGTCCAATAGTGGACATCTTTCGGCTGATATGATGATGATGATGATGAACTTCACTTTTTCCATCCTAAATTGATAAGTATTAAAAATAAAGATTTATTGAAGTTAGAAACTGCATAACAAAAACAGCTTTACAAAGACTTGGTTATGACCTTATGACATAATATTTTTTTTATTTAAGTCGGAGTATCCACTGTGATCTATGCATGTAACAGTGGATCTAACGGGGTACACTGAATAATTACTATTAAAAATGTTTACGATCGATTATTTTTTATCAATAAACGTAACTTTGAAACTATAATAAGTATCAAATCGCCTGTTGCACTGTTTTATAAACTATAATATGTGACATAATAAATAAGGAACTGTTTAGGTATTATTATTATCTAAATATAAAAATAATGTTTTCATACAATAAAGGTAGGTACATACAATGTGTTTTATATACTTTCTAACGCAATTCAGATATTTGTGCCTGTAATCAACATCTCATCTTGCGGAGTTGATGATATAAGGTATAAGCTAGGAGCTGATGCTGGGATTCCAGGACAAATGTTTGATCAGCGATATGTTCTCCAATTGTCAACCGATTTGGATGATTCTTCTTTTGTTTGGAAGAGTATTTTTCCAAACTGGCTCCATTTCAATTTGGTGAAGATCTGATGAAGGATTTCGGAGGTAGGCAACGGAACTCTTTAATAAATGATAGCAAATCTCCCGGGATTGCTGAAATTGCATGTCTGTTTATTGATTACATCAGTTTATAACATAACATCACGCCAGTATGCTGTGAAGGGGTACGCAGATGCAAACAAGTCAATCTGAATTAACATGTTTTTAGGGCTATCTATTCGGGCATAACTTTATTGTTTATTAACCGATCTTGATGATTCTTTTTGCATTGGGTTAAGTTATAGCTATATTGTATTTGATGATGATCCCATCTCGTTACACTGTACCCCAATTCCGACCTCCCCCTCCTAAACGAAGATGGCGACTAGTTCAGTCGCGGCGACGGGTGTAGGAACGACAATGCGCGGACGCACACGTGTGTGCGTGCTATACTTACATACGCAGCTATAACGATTATTTTATCCATTGTGACAACTGACACACTATCCACTGTAACCTACATATTTCTCCGTGCAAACTTAGGTGAAGTGAACATGAAGTAGGTAAGCTAGGCTGTTACACCAAACCAACAAGTTAGAATGACAGCTCACACCACCTAAGTTTACACGGTGAGATGTCGATAGAATAGACCGGCAGTTGCGTGGGTTAAAAGAAGTAAACGAACAAACAGTGAAAGACGTAGGTAGGTACAGCGACTTTGTTTTATCACATTTTGTTTACCTACCTACTTAGATTAATAAAATAGGTAAGTACCTAGGTACTTAAAATTAATTCATAACTCAACGCAAAATGAGCATCAGTGGGCTCTAATGTTGGCTTACCTACGCGAAGTCGAATGTCCTTTGCGTGAAAATCTAAATCTCGTAGCAATACAAACGCAGCACTACCGCGATGTAGGTATCAACCTCTACCTACTTAACTGACTGGGCCAATATGAACTGTTTTTTGAAAATACCTACACATGGCATGCTTATCTGACCGATCTGACCAGTTCCTTACTTGTATGTAGTTGCCTTAGAATAATAGTTGCCTACCGGACCAAGAGGATTTCGTAAATAGGAGTTTTTGTGAGGTATCTGAGAAAAACTTATTGTAACAATATTTTAAATTACATTTCAATTGGTGCCATGCCATCGTGCCGTTCCAACAAATATCAGCATTGTCGAATACCTTAAAATAAAGAATATGACACGATTTGAAGCGACTTAACTTGGATGTAACAAGTTTTTTTTAATATAATAATATTATGATTACAGTCAAACTACTTATAAAGCACTACATTTTTACTTATATTATTAATAAATAGAAATACCTGCTATAAAAATTTGTTAAATACCTGCGAGTATCGGAACGTCGTTCTATTATAATGCGCCCAAAATAGTCAGCACCATTTTCCTAGTTCCATTTCATCTTTTGTCTCTTTCTGACTTAGGTAAAGTATCATCACTTTGACGTTTACAACAAGGCTGCTAAGTATTTTATTATTTATCCTTGTTGTTCTTCCTTTCTTTTGTTTGACGGTCGTTCACTCCACTCGCTCTCGTTGATTTGGATGTGTGGCCAGTTTGGCCTAGTTGCTAAGTTTATTAGATTTTAGTTCTAATTTCTTAAATGTAGTGTTCAGTTCTACTTTAAATAATACAGTAACATGATTATGTGATACTTAAAATGCCTGGTATAAGGAAATATCGCCGCGACACCAGCGAAGTCAGCTGTTGTTTGAAATATGTTATTTTTGGTGTGAATGTTTTGTTCTGGGTAAGTGGAGACCTTTATTGTATCCAGTTTTACAATTTACATCATAATTAAGGAATTGACTCGCACAATCTTGCTTGTCAACGTTTCTCTTTCTATTATGGACATAAAATGTTTGGTATTTTAGAAATGCAAAGGTTAGCGAATGAGATGCATTGCACTCGTATTACTTGTAATGTTTGAGTGGGTATTGATTTCATCTCATCTGTGCAAATTGTCAGGCAATTGGGGTCACCTTAGACTTGTTTAGAGGCACCTACATATAATTGCCATAACTGTACTTTAACTGTTTCCATCCTGCCAATATGCTGTAAAGATTTAATTCTAAGAGGCTGTACATTAGCCTTGAATTTGCGCACGAGTTGCAAAAAAAAAATGCTAGGTGGTTTAGGTACTCATTCTTAAAAACACAAATAGTTTCCTATCTTACCAATTTGTAAAGAATTTTAGGTAGTTTTAACCCAAGAGGAAAAATTAAGAGTTATATTTACCTATGACCAGTGCCATAGAAATAAGAGCTTGATTAATTGGAATGTTTTAAATTGGTTGAGTAAGTTTGCACTTCAGGTATCTATTTATTGAATTATTATCAGGTTACCACAGAAGGAATCTCTTCATACAAAGCTATAATAATGGAATCAAAAATAAACAAAAACAAGATGAAACATTGTCAATTTAAAATAATCAGGTAGTCAGTCATTTGTTTGTCCATATTTTGAGAACAATAATAATTGGAACATGAATACCTAATGATTATTTTCCTGGTACCTAATCCAAATTCAGTAAAAACACATAATTAAATAAAACCACATGTGCATAAACAATTATTTTAGAAAAAATCCCAAACATGATCACAGCAGGATAAATTATAATATTGTATGAAATGAATATTATGTATAAACAGGTTAGAAGGAAGGAAATGGCATTTAAATGATTATCTGAGATTAGGCAAATTTGTAATTTGGGATTTATAAATATGAGATTATAACAGTCATCATTGTGGAGATTTATTTATTTATTTAATTTCAATTACTCTTGGCACTTAAAGTAAGTACCAACACGCATAACTAAAATTAACCATAATCTTTATGGGTAAACTAGCTACATCACTGGCCCACCCCGCAGGAAGCCTTAATTTTTCCAGTTTAAAAGTTACTTTGGGCACTCGGCGAAAGTCTGTGAAAGATTACCATTTACTTACAAACATAAACAAAAAACTTCTCATATTATTAACTAGCTTTGGCCCGCAACTTCTTATGGTCATATCCCGTTTTTTTCTCGTCCTCGTATATATAGGCTATAGTATAATTATATAGCCTATATATAGCCTTCCTCATGAATGTGGCTATATACAAAAAGAATTTTCAAAATCCGACTTGTAGTTTCAGAGATTAGCTTGTTCAAACAAACAAACAAACTCTAGATTTATTATGTTAGTATAGATTTATTTAAAGACATAGTAAAAGAGATACAGCCCTGCCCTGTGGCAGATACACGGATAAACAGAGACAGGCATATTACCGCAAAGCTTAAGTTACATCCCTTACAATTTAACTTTATCCAATTTCGGTAGCCCCTTTGTCCTGAAGCTTCTCACTTTTTCTTGTACTCTTCCATTTCAGTTCCTTGGTCTGATTGTGCTAGCAGTCGGCATTTGGGCTTGGACAGAGAAGGACACGTTCAACAATTTGTCCAGACTCACCAACATTGCATTGGATCCAGCATTTATATTAATATGTGTGGGTGAGTAAACAACATTGATTACTGGATGCTAGTTACTTTATCTTGATTATAGTGGCTACAGTTTTCATTAAAAATCTTCATCAATTTGTGTTGGTTGTCTAATTGCTACTTCATGTTTTCTGACCTGAACAGCATTGGCCAAACATTTTATTGAAGCTATCATTTGCCAAACGGTCAATTAAAAAGCACATGTTTGGTTTTGTGTATCAAACAAAACATTGCAGCGGTAGAAAGAACCACTGATGTCATCCATTAAGGAAGGACAGAAAGGTCAAAGTTAAAGAGTGCCTGATGAACAAATAAACTTGCGGTTTATATGTATTTTTTTGCCACCAAAATTATAATTTCTGTATGCATCAACAATATTTCTTATGCTGTTTCACTGTAAAATAATGCTCTAATTTGGGCCTTCAAAGTTATTTTGGTTTGAAACTACACTAAATGTTGCCACATTCATTCTGTACTGTAAACATGACCCAGTCATTGATTGTTTGAAGTAGATTTTATTACTGGCAGTCAAGACAGATGTTCCTGCTGTATTTAGCAGTTGATGACTTCTGGGTGTGGGAACACAAAGGGGCCTTGTCCACAAATGTTATAGAGAGCTTCAAAAGGCATAGATTAGGCTGGTCCTATGAAATAAACATGTAGTTTTTTTTTTCTAGTTGTTCGATAACCCTCGAGCTAAAAAGGAAACTCTCTATTTAACCTTGTATGTTATAAGACAAAAGACTATTGACAAAGGTCAAGAAGCTATTATTAGCAATAATAGCTTCTTAACCTTTGTCATAGTCTTTTCAAACAAGTTTCCAACCAGGCTTGTCAACCAAGTTTCAATCAGTTTTAACATTGACATTGACAGGAAGTTCTTTATAGCAGTAAGGACGTTTTTCGTACTGCAAGTCGAACCAGTGATGTAGTATTCACTAGACTTTTGTTTTCATATACTTCATCAGTCTGATTGTTTGGTTTTACTGCCTTATTTTGTGCAGTATCATGGCATTTATTGGTTTGTGTTGTAATTGCAGGTACAATTACGTTTATAATCGGATTCACGGGCTGTGTCGGCGCTCTTCGTGAGAACACGTGCTTGCTAGCATGCGTGAGTATTGCCTTTGTTGTATTTGTGTAGTAGACAGAGTAATTAAAGAATGCAGGTCGAATGCGTTGAGGGGTGTCAGGGTGAATATAAAGGTTCAAATTCAAATGCACTTTGATTAAGTCCTTGGAAGAGAGATAGAGATATTGTCGTATCTGTGTCGAATAGGGTCATGGTTGCTCGGGATAAGAATGTCTGGAAGGATAGCTGTGGGAACAAAATAGCTTCCAAAAAAAAAGCACTTGAAATGTCAACCAAAACTCTGAGTTCGAAATACTCAGTCGCCATTGCTCGTTGGTATTTTGTGATATTTGCCATTTGGCTCTTGACCTTCGGGGCTTATTTATAGTTCCGAACTTTTACTAAATACAAAAGAAAAGCGACACTGATTGAACACCAATCATTATTGTGCGAACCATGTTTTATTGATTGTGTATGGTGAGCAAGACGCGCGGCGACAGCTCACGTGTTTAATTGGATGATTAAGACATGGTCATGATATGGGCTGTAAAAATCTTACCGTGAAGTGGAAATGAACGAAGTGAGCTGTCTATCCGTACCATCCACGTGGAATGACAATTCTTCAAGCTCACTCTACCTATATTATTCATGGTGAACTGTTTGCAGTACAGACCGGCTGTTTATATTGAAGCCCATCAAAATGTTCAACTTAACTACAGGAAAAGCTATATAGCAATAGGCGTAACGTACGCCCTTAAGTTGTTAAAAAGCTGAGAATTTGAAACGTACATATAAAACAGCAAACATACTATTATTATAAATGTGATGAAAATGCGTCTTTCTGCTACGTTTTCACATCTAAACCGCTGAACGGATTTTGATGTAACATAACACACGGATACAGTGATAATACAGCCCGACAACAACCATAAGGCCGTTGCCCACCGGACACAGTACCCGTCTAGTCGGTCGATCCTCCCTTCTCAATGGAGGTTTGTGGGACTTCCCACCCCGTTCCGATCACCTCACTAGGATAATAAACCACTAACACGCCACGGCAGAAGCTAGTTATTTATTAATATTCGATGCTTTCATATCATATGTATTTGCTAGTCCATTTCTTTAGAACCCTAAGTCTGTATTAAAATAAATTGGAATATGGTCATAATCATTACGCGCGCATGTGAAGCTTGTTAAGATTTAATTAACCTTCACTTAGGTTGCAGAACAAAGGCATTTGTTACCATACTGCTCGATTATTTTAGACAATATGGATTGTAATAAGCGTGGGATATTGTGGGTACCTGGTTGTATGGTAGGTATGTGGACGTATGCGATGCCTTATGGATTACTTAGCTTTTGCGCGCGGCTTCGCTCGTGTTCAAATTTAATTTTCGCAAATCCGTCTCCAGGGTTCAAATTTGTTCAAAAGAGTCACCGCGGCCCAGGAACGCAAAGGGCTTTATGAGTAGGAACACGGATGGGTTTTAGTCTAAGAATCTGACACTCCCTTCCGCTCCGCCCAGAACAGAAGAAGTCACTTATCTTTCTCTGTACTACCAACGTTAATCAAAATCGGTTCAGCGATTCAGGCATGGAACCGTGACAGATATACTTACTTTCGCACTTATAATATTTGTTTGGACTTTTGAGCTGCAAGCTGAGTTTTTTAATGACTTTTTTAATATAAAAAGTTTTGACAACACATATTTTCTGCGAGCTGCTTAAGACTTCTTGCCAGAGTCTGTGTTTCCGGGGAGCTTCAAGTGTAGGTAGCTTTTAGGCAAGAGTGTATCATACTCGACAAACTATATATTTGTTTAAAATAGTTTTATCTCGTTTGTTTTTCTGTCAATTTCGATTCTATTTTCACTGTTAGTATTATATTTTTGTGTATTTCTAGATAAACTGTTTAGATAATAAATATTTTTTTCATGCATATAGGGAATATGAGATGTTTCAAACGCGAGTCTATATAAATCGGGCTGGTTTCCGCAACTCCACGACTAAGCGCGTCGTATTTAACGTGCAGGTGGGACAAATGTGTCATTCGATCCACCCCAGCTCCCCAAGGAAGGCCAGCAACGCCTTGGTGTTACTAACTATCTCACAAAAGATACCTGGGTTACCGAAGTACTTAGCCCTGTAATCAGCGACTACCGGGCAGCTTAGTAGCAGGTGTGCTGCTGTCCCGTCCTCCTCCATGCAGGCTCTGCAAAGTGGGCTGTCAGTGACTCCTTTGACGGTGTTTATTAAAAGACCCATGGCCACTTGTCACAGCTGTGCCTGTACGCAACTGCTGTTTAGTAAGTCTTAGGGCTTTTTTCGTGAAACGGCCATCAATAGAGGGAAGTGCCTCTTTGGCCTGCCTAACTCACTATGGTCAACCCATAGCTTGTGAAAACGCGAGTCTATAAAAAAAAATCTAGAATATCTGATCTTTTATGCCTTTTTTTATTACTACTATATTGAGTCGGCCCAGAACTTAGCTCAGACAAGTACAGTGCCAATAGTAGGTGGGTGGTAGGGTGTTTAGGTATGATGATAAATAATTATTATAATGTAGGTATTTAAATCCGCAGAGATTTTGGTCTGAAAAATAAATATCAGGCATTTTATGTTGAAAACAAAACATGCGACACATAAAACACTCAATTATATTTATATTTGATTAATTTCTAATCTAATCTACTTCCCCTCTGTTTCAGTACGCTGTTTTCCTTGCATTATTGCTGTTGGCGGAGATGACGACGGGCATCCTGTTCTTTGTATTTAAAGATTGGGTAAGTTTTAGTATAGACTGAGCGTGGTGTAGAATAATGTTATGAAAGAAAGAAGATATTTCTCTTTTAAAACTGTTTAATATTTTCTGAGTATCATATTTCATTATTCGTACGATGTCTGGAAAATCTATTGGTTCGATCTTCGAGGTTAAGCAATGCTTGCCGTGGTCGGTACGTGGATAGGTAAGCACCAATTACATCCCGAGACTTCTCTGTGCCTCGGAAAGCACGTTAAGCCGTTGGTCCCGGCTGACATTTGTAGATCTGCGACAGTCGTTAAGGATAGACGAGATGCCAGAAAATCTGTTACCAGCCTCGTCAAGGGAGTACTGTGTAACTCAGTTACTGGGTTGTGGAGATCAGATAGGTAGCCGCTCCATGTAAAGTGCTGGTACTCGGCCGTATCAAGGGCTACTCTTTAAACCCGAAGTCCGTAGTTTCGGGCTTAGTTTCGAGCGTATTCTACTCCGTATCACCTACGGACTTACGATTAGTTCCGAACCCGAACTAAGAATGAATGACAACACGATTTGACAGTAACTTTCAAATCGTGTTGTCATTAATTCTTAGTGGTTAGCTGATATGGAGTAGAATACGCCCGCAACTATGCCCGAAACTACGGGATTTGGGCTTTGCTTATTCAGGGAAAAGACTAGACAGATTGTATGATATAAAAAAAATTGAGTTGCAAGATGCCACCCGAACATATATAGTTACATATATTGCAAGTTAAATCTTCTTCTTCTTCTTCAGTCGGTCCCTCATTACTGAGGATCTTGGTCACTAGACCCCTTTAAGCGGACAATCTGTCTCCATCAATTCCGGTCCAAAGTTGCCATTACCACCTGCTGGAATTTGCTTGAGGACTTATCTTCTTTCACTTGGTCCGACCATCGTGTTGGCGACCGGCCCGTGCTCTTTCCTTCGATATTGCCTTCAATTACCAGCTTTTCAAAGCTGCTATCTCCCCTTCGCATTGTGAGCAAGTTAAATAAAAGTTTGTAAAATAGTCGTTGATGAATGGCAAATAGAAAGGTAGTATCAAAAATGTAACTGTGTAGAACATATTAATAAAGAGGTTTTTTTTTTCAGATAAAACAACAAGCAACGACTGGCTTCCAAACATTCATCACACATTACAGAGAGGACCCTGATCAACAGAACTTGATCGACTGGATACAAGAAGACTGGGTAAATAAAAATAAACCTTAGGTATCACAATGTGTTTTTTTGTGTACGGGTTGATTTTTCCAACGACAGATATATTTTATCTGTGCAATGAAAGGGTATAGAACCTTTGTGTCATAGACCCCTGTCGTCATTTTGGCTTGTTTCATAATCCCGGCGCACGATGAAACATTTATAAATGAGTTGAGGACGAATAAAAAATGTCAGGAACATGGTGCACTAAAGAGTGCACCATGTTCCTGTCATTTTTTGATGTTAAGTCGCCATGGATTACGGAAGTTTCGAACCCTAAAAATGACTTTATTAAGTGCTTATATGCATTAGATTAAATTCAAATAATAGTTCCACCGATAGTAGTACAATCTACTGCATATAAGCACGTGATCAGTTAATTTTTAATTATTTTCATCGCTCTCACATGGCTCCTTTACTTCCCAATATCTCGGCAACGTGACACCTCTGGGCACCATGTTGCGAACATGTTTTGTTTGTTTAAGTGTCCTCTAAACATATACATGTTTCACCATGCGCCACGAAATTGAAAAAAAAAAAACAAAATGGCGGCTGGTGGCTATGCCAAGCTCCCATTGAAAAGATGGTTCGAACCCTTTTATGTATTAGTATGTATGCATAGATGAACTCAAACTCTCAGAATTATGCCCCTGATAAACATATTTGTGCATTGGAAAAATCTGCCCTATATCTCCCCTAGTAATTCAAAGCAATGGTATTTGACTAGGTACTAACAAAACTATTTGAATGAATACTTATTTGAAAGATATTACTAAAATAGTAGTTAATAAGTGACACGCTTCTGAAGTTATTCTTTTATCCTTGTCACACAACACGTCGTTTGTATGTGATGGCGTAAATTCTATGTGGCGTGACTTGCGAATGACGTCACACGCAATTAGAGCTGTCACTATTTTACATAGATTTTAGAACGTTCTCAACTTAGTCTTATTTACTACAATATTTTTTTTGACTGCGTCTTATCATTTCCCTAGGTTATCAGAAATAATAAAAAATCCAGTCAATTACTTTATATACCTATACATTGAATTGGTCTAAATTGATGGTATCACATTTATTACCCAATTTACTTTATAGCAAGTTGTTTAGTATTAAGTTGCATTTTCCTGGAAGGATAATACATTTATTTTAGTAGTTCGCACCAAACTGCTAAGGGGGAAAATGCATTGTTTCAAATAAATCACATTTTGTGATTTCCATCGTTGTACAAACAAATGGTCTCGACTCAAGGCGAAATCGATGGATCAGCCCTCCAAAATCGGTATACTGAAAAAAAAAGCTTTAAAAGACTTTTAAAACCGAAACATATTCAGTAAAACATAAAAAAATATAAATACTTATGTATTTCTAACAATTTACGGGTCAATGAACTCAGTGACAAACCCTAGATCGGTAGAAATGTTGCGGAATTTGTTCGAAAGAGTCACCGCGGCCCTGGAACGCAAAGGGTATTAGGAGGAACGCGGATGGGTTTTAGTCAGTAAGAGTCTGACACTACCTTCCGCTGCGCCCAGAGCGGAAAGAGTCATTTGATGATTTTTCATCATAAAAAAAAAGATCGTTAAAAATACTGAAAATTCGTTAAGTTCGAGATCACTGACTGTCTAAATATCTTCTCTAAAAAGTATAAAAATATTTTGAACACATTCATTGAGCTAAGGAGTGGAACTAGTCTGATAGCTACAACCTGGGAGTCTATAAGGCTAGAGTGAATAGGTTACGAGGGTGCTTCATCTTCGACCACATCATCGCTTACCATCAGGTGAGATAGTGGTCAAACGCGTGCCTATCAAACGAAAAAAATAACAAAAAAAATTGACTGCCCCATACATTTATGTGCGTCTAACTCGATAAAATGTACTGAACACATTTTTTTTTCACGCTTTCGGGGTTGGTCCCATAGTAAAAGTTGTTCATAATCATGAGTAATGAAGAAGAAGGATGAAGAGGTTTTGCGTTTATTATTTTACACGTTGTAAACAGCAATAAACGAGGTAGGTTTGTGAGTTTTGCCCGTAATCACGTATGTTTGAGGTATGGTAATCTTCTTCTAAGTTTGATTACAGTAACTCCCGCATTGTGGTTTTTACAAACCATTATTTTTAATGATTTTATTTAAATGATCAGTTTGCGTCATACCTACGTGTCACGTACCTACGTCACGTATGTTTGACGCATTAAGCTAATCTTCCTTTAAATTTGAAAACAGTATGTTCCGCATTGCGGTTTTATCAAACCATTATTTTTAATGATATTATTTATAAGTATGACCAGTTTGCGTCATATGTGTTTTTATCGTGTTTTATTAGGTATTGGAGTACTAAGCTTTACAGTTAAACAATATATTAAGAGGAAATTTATATAACTCATTCTGATTCTCGGGAATCACAGGGGATTGATTTCGTTATCATAATTATAAACATGCAAACTGCACGATTTTGTTCAGAATAGAGGTTGTTATCGAAGATTAATCATTTGAAAAGCCGTTCTTACAATCAGTCATATGCGCTGTAAATACTGTACCTATACAGGGTGTTACGGAAGTGCGTGGTCATATTTAATCATTAAGGAAAAAATAGCAAAACAAAAAAAGCTGTCAAGTCTAGGATTGAACCAAAGTGAATGCCAGCAACTGTAACAAAATGCACTCATATTTGGAAAATTCACTCACGTTTTTAAAGGAACATTATTCATTGTTTTTTTTTTGTGGGTAAATCATCGAATGTTTTCTCACGCTTCGGGTGGAGCGGGAGTGTCAGAATGCCGGACTCTTACTGAATAAAACCCCGTGTTCCTTCAAATGCCTTTTTCGTTCCAGGGCCGCGGTAACTCTTTCGAACAGTTCCACAACATGTTAATGTAACCCTAGGTACAGATCGCTAGGTATGTAATAACGATACATTTCCTTCTTTCCAGTTACAATGCTGCGGCGTGGAAGGTCCGCGCGACTGGGACCGCAACGCATACTTCAACTGTTCAAGCGGCGCCGTCGGCTCGCGCGAGGCTTGCGGGGTACCTTTCAGCTGTTGTAGGAACAAGCCACAGGATATTATCAGGAATAAGCAGTGCGGATACGATGTTAGGAAACCTACTTATGTGAGTAATGCTTTACGGCTGGCCAATTAAAAAAATAGTACTTAGTAAGTTTACCCCTTAAAGCACATCGGCATTCGATTTTATTTGAATATTGAACCTTATGAGCATTTAATCGTAAGGTTCAATATTCGACTATTAAATCTATGTGACATCGACGTTGAAGTGTTCAAGTCAGTTTATTGTCCACTTTGGATTAGCCGACCTTAAAAGGGTTAAACCTTAGGTTTTATGGGTTATTTTCGTGTGTCGGGATGAGACAATTGCTCATATTGCTAAGCAACTGAGAAGTAATATGTACTTCGAATGATATTTTTTGTAACATGCAGTAAGTGACAGCGAGAGCCACTTCTGTACCGCCCATGCTACGTTCCAGCCGTCAAAATAACTTGCTACTTGTACTAACGACAGAGCGGCTGCTTGGCATCGAGCAATGTTTGGCTGCGGACTCACATCGCTCTTATGAAGTTATCCGAAATAAAACGTATTCCATTTTGAAGACATCTGGAACGTTCTATAGCTGTCGAATTGACTTGCCACTTGTACTAGCAACTGATCGCGGTTGTATGGCGGCGGGCGAGAACAGGCTGAAGAGATACTACGCTTTTAGCGCCCAGGGCATCGTAAAAGCTTTTATTATTTTCAATTAAAACATCAATTCTCAAAGTTATTGCTTATGTCTTCGAGTTCTAAAATCGAATTGTATTTTTCGTATTGAAACTTGAAAATATATGGAGTATTCAAACTGACTTGCCACTTGTACTAGCAACTGAGCGAGCGAGTGATCCACGAGCGCGGCTGTATGGCAGCGGGCGAGGACTGGCTGCAGAGGCACTTCGCACCAGTGGCCGCCTTGCTACTCGGTCCCCTAGCGCTTAAGGTTTATTCCTAAGTCTTTTGGTTGAAACTGGCATTGTATTTTGTTGAGTCGTATTTTGGTATTTGGGAAAATGTAAATAAAACGCACGTTGCCTAGCCTTTTATCCTCAAGTTAAGTTAGTCTAAAAATCCGGTCGATTATGTAAACAAATCGAAGTAAAGGCTTGGGTGAAGTGATCATGAGGTGAGCTGTCAATCCATATAATCAAGATGGATTGACAGCTCACCTCGTGATCACTTCACCCAAGCCTTCACTTCGACTTGTTTACAGAATCGACCGGCTGATGCAGCTGAATCTTAGTATTTTGCTTGGATAGGCGGCTGTCTGACCTCCATAACCAACGTAACCTTTACCACCAATGCTGAAACCTGATGGGTCGCTGGCCCACTCTGCAAGTGAGAAAGCAAATTTATTTGCATCTCTCTTTGCTAGCAATTCACGTCTGGACGCTGGCTCCAAGCAACCACTAACTGTACCTCGTTACTGTGACTCTTCGATGTCGGAGATCGCAGTTCACATGAAAGAGGTACGAAGAGTATTGTGCAGTCTAGACGTGAACAAGGCCAGCGGGCCTGACGGCATTTCAGCGAGAGTTTTGAGGCAATGTGCGCCTGAACTGTCTCCTGTGTTGACACGCTTGTTCCGCCTCTCTCTTGAAAAAAGAACGGTGCCAAAATCCTGGAAGCTTGCGAATGTACAACCTGTGCCAAAAAAAGGCGACCGTGCAGACCCTGCTCATTATCGACCGATCGCCATTACCTCCATTCTGTGCAAGGTTATGGAAAGGGTACTGAACAGTAAGTTGCTGACCTACCTTGAAGACAATGATCTCCTCAGTGACCGTCAATATGGCTTTCGCCGGGGACGGTCAACTGGCGATCTTCTTGTGTATGTCACGCACTGCTGGGGCGAAGCCATCGAGAAACACGGCGAAGCACTTGCTGTATCGCTCGATATCTCGAAGGCCTTTGATAGGGTGTGGCACGCAAGTCTACTCAGCAAGCTTCCTGCTTATGGCATCCCAGCTGATTTTTGTAGCTGGATATCAGACTTCCTTAGTGAACGGTCGATCCGAGTAGTCGTTGACGGCTGCTTCTCTGACCTCATGGCTATTAATGCCGGAGTTCCTCAGGGGTCTGTTCTCTCTGCAACTCTTTTCCTGCTGCACATCAATGACCTGCTTCAGCCTGGTATTGTTGGGTATGCAGATGACAGTTCGGTTTCAGAGAGATACTTGTCTAGCGCAAAAACCAGCGGGGAAGAAGTTCGTTCCTTGAGAGAGGCCATGGTAGAGCGGNGGGCTTGCCTGTGGTGGCCTTAATATAATATTAAATCCTCCAGCCAGGGCTTATAAAAAGCTTGCAAACTAAGCGACTACACGCTAAGGGCACCGCCTGTGGGGTACGGGCATCGGCTTAGGGTGTCACTGGGGGGAGGACAGCTAGGGACGGGCTGGATCGAACTAGGCAAGGTACGGTGATGATAGGTGGAGTAAGGCGTGGAGGGTCGTCCGCGGAATGGGAGAAGAAGTGTCGGTCGTCCGGCGGCGAGATGGGCAGACGACTTGTTTGCCATTGCGGGTAGAACCTGGATGAGGCTGAACGTGGGGACCACGCTGGATGGGTCGCGAATGTCATGCGTAGCCGTTCTTGCGGCCCATCCATCAAGGCGAAAGTAGGATTTTCTTCGCTCAAAAAAATAAAATAAAATAGGAACGTTTGGATTGAAACAAGAAATTAGGGCAAAGTCGGGCTGTGGAAAATGATGAAGAATTACGCAGTTTCTATAAGTTATCGGCCGGTGATAATTAGGTCAAGACTCGTATGGTAACGAAGCGAAACCGCTGCGTTTCATAGAAAAACTTCTTATACACTCGAAGCGATTACTTTTATATATATAATTGTGAATACAGCTAAGGAGCGGAATAAATTCTCTGCCGGGATCTGTGTTTCCTGATAGATACAACCTGGGGGTCTTTAAGTCAAGATTGAATAGGATACTTATACCATCAGGTCAGACTGTGGTCAAACGCCAGCCAACCATAAATAATGGTACCTATATAACTGCATATAATATCATTCATGCACAACTACGATGGACCACGAAGTGTAAAGGAACGGTAAAACCCGTATTATAGGTGTTAAAAACCACAAATTGTCACTTTATTATGATCATTCATTCTCAAATCATAAACATTGATTAACCCCAAAAAAAAAAAAAAAAAAAAAAAAAAAATAACGCAGCAACTGGGAAACACGATACCCCGGTAAGATTGACTGTCAGATTTAGAGCTTCTGACTACCATAAAATAAATATGAAGCTATATTAATAAATCGTTCTTTCTTTGGATATTATGTATACTATTTTTCGGAATTATATTTACATCTTCCCATTTTGTTTGTAAGTCTGGTAGTCCTGCACTTCATAATTTTCGCTATGTATGACTTACCTGCGTATGTTGAACCTAGTACTTTCCTTAAATCAAGACATAATTATAGTTTGTTTACACAACGTTCAAACGATTTCGACTGGCCAATGGCTAAATGTGAGCTTATTTAAAAAAGGACCTGTTGCTTTTTGACAAATATTGTTAGGATTAGTTTCGAAAATTTTGACCTCGCTTTTTCACTGTAATAGTCAAAAGAAGGATTAAAATGCTCCGTTTTTACCAAAGTGAGGTAAAGGTTTCAATGCACACATATCAAGGCCTTGCTCGGGACGTGGATGGAACGTGATCCTACAGGAGCTCAAAAAAATATCGGTTCGAAGTTTTAGGAGTACTCCTTAACCTTGTGAACGCCATTGTCACGTATACACGACAAGCAAGCGCGTGCCCTGTACGCCAAACGTCACAAGTATGTGACAAAAAGTATGGCGAATTTGTTGCTTGGCGTCGGGGGCACGCGGATGCGTTTATGCTCTGGCGTTCAAAAGGTTAAGAAACGATTTTCATATTTAGCCTGCGGTGTGAAAATTTTATGAGGAGTAAAATCGAGCATTAACTAAAAGTGAGGCGTTACGGTCCTTTGCGCAACGTAGGTACTTTGCACACCTTTCACTTAGAGATAATGAATTTGTGTATATACAAAGTACACAAGGAGCAAACTCCAGTCGTGCGTCGGAGCTGACACACACACTTTTTTATAGTAACTCGTTCACACACTTCCGTATCCGGGCCGTGACACGTATGTGGAGTTCTGACGGACCATGGCCTGTCCAAGTCCCGGGCATGGCCCTGATATGTGCGGATCAATCTTAAGTCTCATGTCTTGTTTTATGGAGCGTACAGTAACCAGTTTGTAGCTTGTAGTGGCCTCTCGTTGATGTTTTTCGTTTCTTTTTGTTCTAGAATTTTGATAGAACAAAGATAATATATGACAAGGGCTGTTTAGAGGCGGCCGAGGAGTGGTTCGACCACAACCTGTTGATAGTAGCCACGTCCGCTGTTTGTACCGCTTTTGCACAAGTAAGTTTTTGTTTGTAGATGCACTTGATATATGTATTTGTTGTTTATTGATGTGTATGTGCTTTTGTTATGCTTTTAAAGTATGCTTACTCTTTTTCATGAAAGATGGCATTACGTTTTTGGTCGTGGTTTCAACCATAAACTAGAAATAAGAGAGTTCATGGTGTCAACTTTTATGGTGTGATTTAATGGCATTAATATCAGAAATGTTTTTCTGCTTTCTTATATATAGCCTAACTTAAGGCTTTGGAAAGTGAAGATAGTTATGTACTTGACTCGTTCGTGAAACAGATCGTAGTAGTAAACCTGGGCCCCGATTCTACTAATTTACAAAAGCTTGGGAGGTTTCTCTATTGTGTGTCTTTTATACATTATTATGTTGTCATCTTTTAAACATCTGTTAAAAACTCACGATCTACTGAAACGTTTGTAAAATTTCCCGATTTCACGCTTCGATTGCAAATAAAAAATATTTTTTGCTTGCTAAACCGATTTTATATGTTTCAAATACAAGCCACTAATCTAATCCCTAACTTCCCACAGATCTTAGGCATCTGCTTCGCCCAGAACCTGCGAGCCGACATCTTCGCGCAGAAGGCGAAGTGGCACTGACAATCAGCGTCTCCTGCCGCCGTGTGACGCGCACGCGCCGCGCGACCACGCCCCGCACGCACACACGCACACGCGAGCTCACACACATACACACACTACGAACGAAGGGGACTGTATAACAGTTGATGTGCTGAACTTACTTGAACTGTGACCTTTTTCTTGGAAACCTTCAGTTTTTGTACCTTCTAATTTTTTTTGGACCATTTTCCTGTGACTATGGGGAAGTGTATCTTTCATTGTAATCGGAGTAGACAAAGTAGTGAAGCAATCGTGAACTCAAATTGTAAGGGTCGGTTTAGAAGAAAAAATAAAATGAAACTCATGATTACTACAAGTACAAACAAAATGACAGGAATAACCGTTGAATAGAGAATAAACAATCGCCATTGTGTCGTTGTTCAATCTTAGTTGTTCCAATAAAAAAAACACCAATATTCAATTCAATGAGTAATGTTAAAAATAGTGAGGACAAGGTTAGGTGGATGATGAAAAACTATTCTACTTATTACACTCCACAATACACTGCACTTCCCCATTGTTACTCAAAACTCAATATTAAAACTTCCGCACATCAACTAAATAAAACATGCATTTAATTGCATAATAGTTTAATATTTATGTCGTGCAGATTATTTATATACACCACAAGTGCTCATCTTACTGTCCCTAGGCATTCTGAGGATAACTTTCAAAACTACTATGACACAGAGTAGTAAGTGAATGGAGTGATAATGTAAGACTTTTTGCACAAATGTGTATATCACAGTTGTCAATTACAGTCATTTGACATGACGTGGACGATTATCCCAAATGTAAATTTGGGATTTCCCACACCCTTAATTGTCTTTCAGTTATCCTAAGGGCCGATTTATCAGTAGTCAGACTTAACTATGGAATAAATATGTTGGTTTGCCAGCTTTTTTATAGAAAAAAAATGTCACAGCCATATTTATTCTTCAATTAAACATTATCTGACCATTGAAAAATCAGCCCATATACTTATTTTTCCAAATGCAACAACGCGTGATTTTATGTGCGTCATGAATGGCTGTATTGATCGAATTAGCTCCGAGACATGTTCCAGTACTCGATCTAAGCATGTTTGCACCGCAAATCGCTGCATATTTATCGATAAACTGCAAACAGTAGATATATAACTAGTTTAGCGCTAAATGTATTTAGTGATTTATGATGCAAGTGGGCCTAGAGAAACTAGTCGTTTGAAGAAAAATTATGCATTGACCGCTCCATTAGCTTTCGACTCCGTGTTTTCCTCCCACTGGCACTCTGTCATCTTTACTTCCAACTATCTTGGATACTCTTGAATCTCTGTCTTTGTAAATAACATTATAACACGTTGATACTTGTTGATAGAATTATCCAATGCGTATGTCCTTGTACAGTGGAGTTAGCTTCGAAATATGGCAGCTGGTTAAGTTTTTGTTACATTAAATAGTTATTTATGTCAGCATGTTTAACTTTTAGATAGTGTGTTATTTAAAATGAAGTTCCTGACATCAGAGCCATACGTCTCCAATGATATAACAATGGTTTTAAAATATTTTTGAAGCTTACTCCACTCAGAAGCGATGTGTTCAAATTGGCCAATTAGCCTTAACGGGAGCTGTGAGATGAATTTAGTATTGGAATATATAAGTATTAGAAGGTTAACAAGTTTGTTCATGAAAGTGAAGCTATTTAAATGTTATATTCCTTACAGATATTAAGAGTTGTTACGTAAATGTGACCAGAAAGTACCGACTGCTTTTGAATTCCATCCAATTTCCGCACATTCCAATCCGGAAATAATTGTTCATGGTAACACTGGTCATTAAAAGTTTCATTTTTAAATGTAATGGTGCTGGCATCAGGTGGCAACCCTGTTGTATAGTGCAGCTCGTTACCGAAGTATGTGACGTCATCGTGTGCTCGATTGTTGTAGGCGTGTTAGGGTTGTGTGTTTTGCAGCAGGAGAATAATGGCTGACAATATTTTAGAACAGAGTTTCTCAACAGGCGACGGCAGTAACGATCTAGAATTATATTTTCTCTCTATTTCGTCCAGTAACCGGTTAGTATAGTTTTTTTATTTAATAATTTAGTGCTATGTACTTGCATAATATTACAATGGCAACTTTTTGTACTGTAATTCGGTTAGGTACATTTCCACCGACATAAGTTCGCCGCCTGTCGATGCTCTGTCTAAATTGTAACATGTTAAGATAAAATATTTTATTATAAACTCAAATTAGTGATAAGTAATACTCATTTAGAAAAACAAAATTATTATTATACATTACAAAATGATTTACTTAATCATTATCCAAAAGTATTGCGTGTTTAAAAAAGGTATAAATCGCTTTTGTATTTGTTAAAGATCTCTTTTGAGGTTTTATGCACAAATTATAATTAGACATTATGTATTACAAAAGTCTATGTTTATTATGGTTCTTGTTTAAGTAGGTTAGGAATTAACGCTGGTTTTATAGATGTTTAAGTACATGTTCCTCATTGCTGACATTAGAAGGTATATCGTATAATCTCACTCAGAATGATCATTCCTTATGTTGACAGCTGACACGTCAAAGTGTTATGATAGAAATATATCTCGAATTGTTTGATAAAATGTATATTTGTTAGCCATAAATATCACTGCCTTATTGACTGCGACAAAGTATTTGTTTGTATTTAAAAGAAATCAATTTAGATAGAGGTTTTCGGGTGCATTTTACTAACCGCTTAAAAGTATTTAACTGCGTAGATTTAAGACTCCACACGTTTATTTTTTGAATCTGTAATCAATTATTTTAAAGATCTTAATTAAGTTATTTTTACATTATTTTCTTAGTGCCGATTTTTATATTTCTTAATACTTAACCTTTTGAACGCCAGAGCATAAACGCATCGGCGTGCCCCCGACGCCAAGCCTCAAATTCTTCGTACTTTTTGTCACATATTTGTGACGTTTGGCGTACAGGGCACGCGCTTGCTTGTCATGTATACGTGACACTGGCGTTCAAAAGGTTAAGTTGCCACAATGCAAATAAGTTTGATTATGTTTACAGTACAGATAACTAGTCTTTGAGAAAAAAATATATACTCGACTTTTCATAAATATTTTGTTTCAAATTGTGTTTTAGAAAAGTTTTATTATAATCTCAAAATCTTGATGAAATTGTATTATTTTTGTTTTTAAAGTTTTATTTTATAAGTATTGTCTGTGTCATTTTAAAAAAAGTATTGAAGAGTCTGGTATTCTTTTATGATGCCAGATGTGAAATGTCCTTGTATTTATAACGTATTTGTAGTATTTATGTAATTTTCAAATGACTTAAAATTAAAATCGATATTTTATATGGAAATATAAGTATGTACAAAAGTTTGTATTTTAATTCACTATCCTTCCCCTACGTCGAAAGTTGTGATCGTTAAACTGAAGGATCAAAATCCTGTGAGAAAATGCTCAACTTGCGACCCAATTCAGCAAACACTAGCCATCAACGCATTGGTACACAAGTGTTTGCGCAAACCCAGTTTCACATTCTGTCATAGTCCGATGGAACGCAGTTTCACACGACAGGACAGGGCCCGTAAGGAACCATGGCGTTCGCATCGCTATTTCCAATATAGAGGCTGCAATTGAGAATAACCCAATAACATTTTGCCCGACCTGGGAATCGAACTCACTCCACTTCTCTGGACATAGGCCTCCCCAAGTGTCGCCACAACAACCGGTCCTGTGGATTTCGCATCCATCGGCTACCCGTGACCCTCACCAGGTCATCGGTCCACCTTGTGGGAGGCCTTCCAACGCTACGTCTTCCGGTACGCGGTCGCCACTGTAGAACTTTTCGGCCCCATCGACCATCTGTTCTCTCGAGTAATGGGCAATTTCAGTTTGGCGATCCTTCGGGCTGTCTTTCTCCTTAGTTCTCTTGCGAATATCATCATTCCTGATTCGATCACGCAAGAAAACTCCGAGCATAAGTTGCTTGCGACTACTCGTGGACTTATGCGACTACTAGGCTAGCTACTTTTAGGAAAATACGTCTATCTAATCGAAACTACCTACCTTACTATTCGTTTTTTAAAACCAAACCTAATAAATCAATAGTGACCTCATAGGTAGTACCAACATAGTACCCACGTTGCCACCATTAAAACAAGATTTACAATCACATTAGGGTTAGCGTACATTACCCACAGTTGCAATACACAACAGACTTAGTCGTTCGACACGTGGTACACGTCTCCGGGGCGTAAACTTTAATAAGTTGGACAGATATGGTGCATTTGTTTCAGTTAGAACGGTCCGAATGGATTCGGACAAACCGGGTTGTGACTTAGACGCTCGGACACATAGGTACTGATTGTGGGAATGAGGGCTATATTGAAACTATAAAGAAGGACGGGTCAGACGGCAAGCGACTGTATTTTAGCGAAGTTAGGTCCAGAAAAAGCGTGTGTTTCCCTACTTCCAAGTTGGTGGCTGGTTTGTTGGGAGATTTAACTTTAGTTTTAATGTAATTGTTTCGATTAAATACCTACAACGTGTAGGTAACAGAATAAACCAAAATCGCGAAAAAAATCACTTTCTCAGTAAGTAGGTAACTAAATTTTGTCGAGAGAGCACATAAATTGGGGCAAACGTTTTTTTTTCGCAATTTCGGTTTTGGTCCCATAGTAACTTACCTAAAAGTTGTTCATAATGATCCCAATTACTTACCCCTTTTCAGGTAAGTATTGCATTTATTCTTTACATGTTTTATATCGGTAAAAGTGCCAATAAGGGGCTAGTACCTACACGACGTCAGGCTAGAGTTAAGTTGGCTTCCCAAGAAAGCAAAACAAATCAAATCTTTCCTGGGGTGAAAGTTAGCGAGACTTACTGAACTATAACCACAAATTAATTGAAAGGCTAGGTGCGTAGTACCTACTAGTACTCACAACCGGCGTGTGCCACCGCGGCCTTGGAACGCAAAAGGCATTTGGAGGAACACGGATGGGTTTTAGTCAGTAAGAGTCTGATACTCTCTTCCGCTTCACTCAGAACGGCAGGAGTCATTCGACGATTTCCCATGCTGAAAAAGGGCCCTAATATGTCTTGGCAATATCTTCATGATTCCGTACCTTTTGAACAAGAAATTGTGGTACCTATGCGTCTTGTTCCTATAGCTTGGTCGCCCACACCGGAATCATGATGATTTTAGGCGTCATATTTGGGCCACTGATGTATGAACGATAATAAACCAAAAGGATAGTTTATGCCATGGGGCTACATGGGAAAAAAAGACATGAATTGCTGTTCTCTACATTTTATCGAGTTATCCGAACGTAACGCCCCGTGGCAGATTGCATATGCATAAGAAGTCACCTGTAGGTGTACCCCGGTACCCCCAACCCCAAATCCACCCCAATATTTATATCCTACAGCCTAATGTTCGTTTTTGTCAACATAAACCATCGTTGGCTTGACGAAAAAAACCGCATCAATTTGCACTCGTTCTTTCGTTCCATCCAATTAGGGGGACGTCAGCTAATTCTAATCGGATCTCTTCAATTTATTTTTTATTACATTTTGTAAAAGTAATCCATCTTATGCTAGTTTGGATGGTACGTTCAGTTAGTATCTGTTTGGATAGAATCACGATTGAATCCCTTCTAAGACTTCACTTTAATAAGCAAACTTAATCAGTTGTCTATATCCCTCTAAAATTATTCTTCTTCACATGTCGACGACTCATATTTTATCCCTAGGCAGATAAGTAGGTAGTGGCGCACGACGGGCAGAAAAGATATCTTGTGACATGGCTGTCACTCTAACTGACTGGGATGTTCTGGTAGGACTTTGTGACTATGAGTTATCGCCTGCTTAACCGGACTTGCCTCAATAAAAATGAAAGCCCCCAGCCAGGGCTACAAAAACCTAAAAACTAAGCGACTAAACGCTCGCGGCCACCCCAGTGGGGTACTTAGGCTTAGGTCGTCACAGGATAACAATTTAGCTAAGGGACGGGGTGGACATTGATTAGTGATAGAATTTTAGGTAGGTATAGATACCTAAGCTAAATGGGTACCTAGGTATAACGTCCTACCTTCTTTATTAAGTTAATGAACTCTAGACTACGGTTTGGTGTCCTCAAAACCTTCGTCAGTTAGGTAACCCCTGTACCTACACCTGCGCAGTATTTCTTATTCCTTTGAATACATACGATTGGATACAGGTGCATTCCCATATTTTTCATTTAAAACAATAATCGAATCGTATCTATCTATCATCCATGCATGATTGATGCATCGCAAGACGTCAAAAAAATCCATTATGAATATTGCGACTGAAATCTCTAGAAATATTGTCATAGGTGGCAACTGTGGCACTGGCAATAAATAAGAGATTTCACTCAAACGAAATTCGATTAAGCGCGTGTCGTATCGGGTTCGCGTGACGTCGCCATGTCGTTGTCACATTGGATCCGTTGGCGTCACGTCACGGTACGTCGCGCGTCATTTGTCACGACAAGCGCGTTGCCCGATGCGAGATTACGTACGTGCCGATAAATGCATAGTTGGACGGTTGAGCGGGAATGGGAGCGGGGAAATAAGCGTTTTCCAAACTTGTTAATGTTTCGATGAAACAGACAAGCAACAATGTTGCAATCAATTTTGTTCTGGTTTAATTAAGGCTTGAAAGATTTCTTTTGTGATGTTTGTTTTGGTACATCTATGTTGCCGGAACAGTTGGCTACTTGAAACTTACTACCTCTTCGCATTGGTTAGGTGACTAGATCCCAGTCACTTAGGTACTCAAGTACAAGATGCTTAGGTATGTATGTAGGTATATTTTTTTTTGTTAATGAATTATTATTATTGTAATCAAAAATAGAATTACTTTTTTATTATTGCACCATTTATTGTGAAAACTCTATAATGAAAGCTACATAATATGTATATGTATATTTTATGGCTAAGTTACCACGAAGGATCACTGACTCCTAAGTCACAGGCACATACAGCTAGTTTAGGAGTCAGGGTATTTAAAATGTTTGTTCTAAAAGCCTTTAATGTTTTTAGCCCTAATGTATACTATTGTATTTGTGTTTTTGGTAAATAAAATAATTATTATTATATCTAGCTCAACATTTCAAATACGATAAGCAATGAAACGTCACTAAAATTGAAAAATTTAAAAACAATTCCAAAAGCGCTAATCTAATCGATCATCAACTAATAATTTGTTCAGCGAAGGTTGGCGTACAAATGATGACACGACCTCGTCAAAGGGTACAATGGGCGACAGATCGCAAGCTGGTCGAGGGGACATAAATCATTGTTGTTCCGCAATGAGTGGCGTCACGACTAACGACCTATTAAGCCGACAGTATCTGGAAACAAATTAATTTGTTTGTCTGTAAACGCGAGTCAGAGGTTTCGTCGTACCTCCGTCAGGGAATTGTGGCATTTATTGTAACCACAAATAAGTGATGTGGTCTTTAATTATTTAAGATCCATGATCAGATCCATGATCATTAGATAGGGTGTATAGGATCTCTTGCTCCTGTCGCATTGTAATGGTGGGTTCTTATGTACGATTTTGTGAACTGAAAAAGTTATTTTTTTCTTTTCTCGTGCCCGTGTTTTATCAGCAGAGATGGTCCACGCGTTGGTATATTCTGTAGTAGGTAGTCAAAGCGGCAGACCCCATGCTCTGACCACGATCCGCCCTGTCATAATACAAAAAATTTAGGTTTTGAACAGAATCTCTGAAGAATAAGAAGAAATTGACTACTTAAATTTTAATAATTTTGATAAATCATTTAAAAAAAAATCTAGCTTAAAATCCTAGGTTCCGGTCGGATGTGATATGTTTACAGCTTTCAACGGTAACATTAAAAGGTTCCTGAAAATGTTTCAGAGTGCTTTCTTTGATTTGACTTTTTGAACGTTACAACTCCAGGACGATGTCAGGGATTTGTAATTTATTGCTGATTCCAAGAAGATTTTGTGAACTGTCTAAAACTCGCTAACTAGAATTAGTTTTCTAGCTTTACGTGTGTAGGTAGGTACGGTTAGGTTAAGTAAGTAATAAAAGTTTTAGGACGTTTGATGATCGAGACCTTCTTGAGAAGAACTACTGAACTTGTTTAAAAACTCTTTAGGTATAATAGTTACGCAACTGGGGTACCATTTGTAGCAGCTACAGACCACCATCTAAGTAATAATGGCTATAGTCACTTTTACGATACCCACGGCAGTGGTCAATGCAGTAACTCTACGACAATTTTATACCAAATAGCCGAATGGCATGTCTACTAAGAAAATTCAATATAAGTAAACTTCTGTTATCGCGCACGCGGGAGCGTTTAAAAATATAGCGAACACACAACGTCGCGTGCTACAGTTGGTAATACGCAAACGACCAACCTAACAACTTCAATAAAAGAAAATGCGGTAAAACTTCGTGCAGTGAAAAAAGAAACTGCAAATAGGTAGGTAGAATTACAAGGTACAGTGCTCCAACTGAAATGTGCAACGGAACGCCAGAGATTTTACCGTGCCACCGACTAATTTAAATAGAGCCGTGGCCTTAGCTTGTGAGTTGTTGTTTTGGACTAGTTCTTGCAGCTCGGCGGGTCTGGGCAGGTTGGTCGGTGGTAAGACCTGAGGACGCGAGAAGGGCTCCTTTGTACGCGTCGCTCGGAGCGCTGGAGGCCGTCGCTCATTTGCTGAAAGCCCCCGCCTGAAGTGTCGTCAGAAACCCGGCCATTTTCGTTCGTTTTGCATTTCAAAAAGCCTTTTTCAAACTATTTGTTGTAAAAAGATGGCTGATAAGAGATGATAAATGGAAGATGGTTTTCATGGATACAAAAGCTTTGTTTCAGGTCAGGTGCCCTTAGCCATAAACAAAACGAGACACACAGTAGGTACTCTCGAAATCTAATACAAAATTCAATAATTCGATTACATCGAAGCAAAAAGAAAGGAAAATAGGAAAAAACTTTAGTTTACTTGGCTCGGGTTACAAAGTGGATCGTAGCCTGAAAAGATTGGTAAAGTCTGGGTCACCGGGAGATTAGTTTGCATTATCCAATTTAACCGTAATTGGGTCTGACACGGCGAGGAGACTAAGTTTCAGGTCTTGAGATGTAACGGGTAGTCTTAGCTGCGCTGGGTAAACTGAATAAGGTATGCTTTCGTAGTCACTTTGCATATATTTCAAGAGCCCGCGATTATACACCTTTGCTACCTGTTACCAGTCAAAGCCACCGTGATCCAAACTTCATGATCGGGGATAGATCTTATCTAAATTGGGGACACAACTTGCAGCTTTTATAAAATAACGAAGATCTGACCATCGCGGGCTCTTAGATACTCTTATACCTAAGCTTCGATCAGTCTTTACATTTAATAATAAAACAGTCCTGAAGACCTAGACAATCTATCAGCGAAAACGAGTGCCGAAAAATCAAATATTTGAGATTGACGTGGCATTTTGGTATTATTGTTGTCAATGCCATATATTTTGGATTTTTTAACAATTGTCACTAACAGAATATTCCGCGATATGGCTATGACACATCGCGGAATACATATCTACTTACATTCAACTCGTCTACTCGGCTTGAATAGCCGTCGTCAAGACCACCTTTATAGCCGAGCAGTTTTGAACAATCGATGTGATTACCTTCCCAGAAGCCTCGCCATCTGATGTAACAATAGTGGGCATAGTAATCCGCTTCCCATTTCTCGGTAATATACTCACCTAATTCCTGATAATAAAACAAATAACAACCCTTACATTCAACCTTTATTCGTTTTCCTTTGAAAAACAGCTTAATGCGGAAAACGGCTTTACGGAAATGACGATAAATGTAAAATGTAAGTATGGCTTGCACAATAGTCATGAAGAATACTGGTACCTATGGATACCTACATCTGGCATCTTTTTAACAGGAGAATGTGCCAAGCTTGTTAGGAATCGCGCATTTACTTCTGCAAGGCTAGCGGGGAATCAAAACAGTGCGAATTAGCAAGGACTGTGCTAGTTTTCTAGATAGCAAGAATGCTGCATTGTCCTATCTCGGGCAGATGAGTGTCACAACGTTAGATTCGCTATAGAATATTGTTCATAGCCAAGTATTGGCTGTTCTGTTAGAAATTACTAATCTGTCCCTAAGTTTTCTCATCCAGACACCGGGCAAGAGATAAAAGTTCACATAGGCACACTTCACCCTTCCCGTACCTAACAAGGTACATACAACTTTTTAAAAGTAGGTTCATACCTACATGGTTCGCTACACAAGCATTTCTTGAATGTTTATGTTCATGGTACTACATATTTCAATGCAATAACAATAAAACCGTCCTCCAAATTGACATTTACAGAACAAAACATTTATTTATATCCATAACCTTTTACGTAAATAAAGCCTTGATGTCCATCAGTTGCAGGAAGCCATTAGAATCGCAACAATCACGTTTATATAAGAATATCCCGGGTCTGTCCGGGACGTCATTTGCATAAGGTTGTGGCGACTGCGGCGGACTCCCCGTCGAGCCGGACTAGTGCTGTAACTATAGAGGTCCGGAACCGGGACTGAAACGGGATGTGAATATTTAAGACGTCAGAATTGGGGGTTTAAGTGGGTGTCTCAGTGAATTTGTCCCAGCCAGCTTGAAACGAAGAGAAATTGTTAATTCTTTTACTCAGGCAATGACTCACTGCTGCATAAAAGTAATAGGGCATATTACTGAAAAAATCTAATTAGTACGTCAGATGGATTTACACAGGTGACGTTACTACGATGGTACAATTTTACCAGAGACGTCACGTCACGCGTGGTTTTCTTTATTATTTGTTTACGTGAAAAAAGAAAAATACATGTCCAATATTTTTTGGAAATCTATCTGACGCTCTAATTACATTTCTTCACTAAAATACCCTATTTTGGAAGTTAGGTTGGTAAATATATAATTAAAAAAAAGAACACTCAAGTCGCAAAGTATTTATATTTCTTGAATCAAGATAAACACAAATTTACCTCTAGAGACTATCCTTCTTGTGACAAAACATCTGTATCATTCGCGGAGTGAACTTAAACCGGGACATAAATCAGGTAAGTATCGGTAAGTCCCGGGAAGCCGGGACACTGCGCAGCAATATCTCGGCTGCATGAAGCGGCAGGGACCGGCCCTTTTTACGAGACTTCATTGCCAGTTTCATACAATCCCGACCTTTTTACAAAGTAGCTTCACTTTTTCAGATTAAAACCTTTTTACCGTTTCTGCGATTGTTATAAGTACAGCGAGGAGTTATTTTTTTTTACTACAAGATTTGAATTTATAGAATTTGAATATGAATAATGCGAAGTTTTTACGGATATGTTTTCAGTTTAGAGAAACAGCACACTAACACTTTTATTAACATACGTAGTAATGAAGATTTAGTTTAGAGACACTGAATCTTTTTGATGACATCAAATATGCAACTTATTGTTCTA
The DNA here is from genome assembly GCA_002192655.3 of Mamestra configurata. Classification (NCBI taxonomy): domain Eukaryota; kingdom Metazoa; phylum Arthropoda; class Insecta; order Lepidoptera; family Noctuidae; genus Mamestra; species Mamestra configurata. The sequence goes on along the minus strand of NDFZ01005347.1, from coordinate 457,736 downwards.
GCCGTAAAGTCTCCAATTAAGTGCTTACTTAGTTACATAAACGCAGAAAGAAACAAATACTTCATTTATTCAAAACATTTATGTCCAACGCAGAATCGAACCTCCAACCTCCGCCAGCCTACGCTTACCCACCCCTTCCATATCAGATAGAAATTATAAAAAGGGGATGCGCGGCTCAACCCGGCAGTGGCGGCCAGACCGGCTATAAATCCCCATCTCCACCGTCCGCGAGCTTATGTCCTGTTAGCTCATTAGTCTTAATAAACGGCCAAAAATGCGGGAAACATTTATATCAATTCTGGCCCTGCTCGCTGTGGCCCCTTGCGCAAAATGCTCAGACGTCGGCAAGGACGGGTTCAATTTCTATAAAGGTACGTTCTCTTTTTTCTGTTCTTCGCGGCTGCAATAAAATTATGTTAGCTTGGAGCTTTTTGTCGTATTTCGTATGATTTGTGCGTACATTATCTACTTAAATATAAGAAATAATTTACATAGGTAGTTCTACGCTAAATAATTAAGTACGGACATTATATTCGAAGTTTGTTTCGTGGCCGTCGTTACGGTACTCAGAAGCCATAAAACGCCCCCCCCCCCCCCCGTTTTATGG